>VZTL01007238.1:10436-40273 GCA_013400535.1 Scopus umbretta
AAAAAAAAAGCAGGGTTCTTGCTTCACCCTTTGCCCAGGTTTGCAGCTCTGTGGGAAAGGTAGATTTATCCAAATAAAAGTCTTGCAGTGGCTGTGTGGTTCAATGAGCAGAGTGGAATTCAGGAAAATCAAGCCTTCTTTCCTGCTCTGCCACCAGTCTGCTGGAAAAACTGAACACTTTCCTCTCAACTTGTGTGGTAACGGGAATTTCCAGTCCAGAGAAAATTTCTAATATCTGAAACATTCCTCTGAATCAGAAGAAAAAAAAAAAAAAATCAGAGATGTGGAATTTTCCACAAATGGAAAATTTCATTTTTGGAGAATGCACAGGAGAACATTTCTCCACACCCATGTTCAGCTGCTGGCACAGCATCCCAATGTCCTGCCCGGCTCCAGGGACCGGTAAGGTCCCACAGCTCTGGCTGGGGACAGGTAACGAGGCTGGAGCCCTGAGGAACCTGCTGTGAAGCTACCGGTGAAAAACATTAGATAAAAATTTGACATAAGATTATTTCTGGTGAAGATTTTTTTGATTCACTTCTTAAACCACAAATGTGCTACCGACTGGCATGGAGAGCACACGTGTTAAGGACAAACACATGCCTGCTGTGGGGGACCTACCAGCTATATTCAGTGAAGGACATGCCAAGCTTGTGACTACCCCTTAGACAAAAATGTGCTGAGTGTCCCCTCCCGTCCAGCTGGCTAAGCCTGGCCAAAGGGCAGACGTTCAGCACATCTTGGTGAAGTTAGAGGAATTTGGCATGGTGTTTTACCTTTGCAAGTCAGCATTGGAGGAATGTTTTGCACATATGAACTATCTCATGCTCACCAAACCGCTTATTAGTTTCAGGCACTGGCCCCTGTATTATTATGGCCTTGATAACTTTATTAAATTCAGCCCCAGCTTATTCATCTCACAGAATGGCCCTAACTATTTGTAGATATTTTAAAGTAGCCATCCTTGCATCGTGATCGCTTCCAGACCTCGCTGAGAGACACGCATGTGTTTGAAATGCCTGCTTTCCTTCTCCATTTCACCATAAAGTAGCCAATTTAATTTTGCACAATACCATTTGATAACAACCATGTGTGTGTGTCTTCAATGTTTATATACTTCAGAGAAGGTACTGCTTGGTCAGTGTGAGATAATTTCACAAAGAAAAACGGAACCAGATGTTACTCCTTTTTACTTGGCTTCTCTGTCCACCTATCTTGTTTCTAACATCAATCTCCACTCAGGTTTTCCATTACCTTGGGAAGCGGATATCTTTACACTTTATGTTTTCATTACCAACGTGCCTGACAAAGTGTGCGGAGTAGCTGAGGTAGATGATTATCAGCTTAGCACCTCTGAGATCATTATCGAATGGTAACGATGCTCAGGAGACAAACAAAGAGAGAGGGTGTATGTTGGGTGTGTGTTTGGAGGAACTCCAAGGGGAAAGGTCACCTTTTGGACCAAATCTCATGGACAGTGTCCGGATGCCTGGGATGCAGCCTTGAGCATGCTGGGGAGGAGCAAGGGGCATCCTCAGCTGCAGAAAATGGGCAGGAAAATCTGCAGGTGAGCAGATGTCCTCTCCCAGGCATTTGAACGGGCAGTGTTAGAGGTTGTGTTATGTGGTGAGGTCTTGTTGCTGCTTACGGACCTCCTGCCTGGCTGGCAGGGTAGAGGTAAAAGTGACAGTGCTTGGGCGAGTTACTTGTATGTCAGGAAAGAGAAGGGGAATTTCCTGAAGTTGTAGGATGGGGAGGACAGAAGGATTTGCTGACAGAAAGAAGGAAGGAGGAGTTTTGCCATGTAGAAGTGCAGCCGACCAGGGATCACCCTGCACGGGATCTGAAGTAAAAGCAGCAGCCTTGGGGAGTAGATACGGAAGTGCTGGAGACCTGAGAAAGCCCACAGTCTCTGAGGCCACAGGTGGAAAGCAGGATCTGACGTTTTGGAGTCAACACGTAGCTTAACAGCTGGCAGGCCAAGAGGGACCATCAGTGACTGCAGCACAAGCTGCATCCTCTTCCTCACCCCACCAAACACAGCGTGTCGGGGTGCACCGAGGTCTCCTTCCTGCCCAGCCATCCGGGCTGAGATGTCTCCATTCAGGGCTGTGAGAGGTGGTCCGTCACGCAGCTTATCTCCATTTGGACTATGAATTTCAGATGGGTCAATGCTGTGCGGGCTGGATCCTGCGGACACATCGCTCTGCAGCAGTCCAAGGTACAGTGGTTCTGCTGCTAATGGTCTGGGCAGAAAAGCTCTGCTTCCTTGCTGGCAACGTTCGCTGTCACGCATGGGGCTCCCAGCTTGCACTTCAAGGAGAGCAGGGAGCGTGTTATCTCCCTGGATATCAGAGTCCAGGCAGCATTGTCCTACAAATGACCTGTCCTTATGGCAGACACATCAGCCCCAAAGCAGCTGCAGACAACAAGACCGAACACAGATGAACCGAGTACAGAGACCTGTGAGCTTGAGCTGCCCAGCAGTGTTATTGCAAGGCTGTAAAGTTGTGTACCATCTCATTTACAGGTGCTTTTACCTTGACACCGGCTGTTATTAAGCTCCATTATGAGAACAACACTTTGTGATCCTCCCGTGACTCACCAGTCTTGTGACATCCTGGCAGGCGAGAGTACTTGGCCGCCTTTCGCATGCTGGCGGGGCCAGGAGGCGCTTGGAAGGAGCCGTTATTGCAGGGAGTGTCCGGCCTCACTCACAGCTGCCTTTTGGGCTGGCTGAGCCGGGCAGGGATGTATTCTCGAGCAGCGCCTGGTTCCTCTGGCTTGGACCCATGGAGACCTGTGGATGGTTCGGAGGACAACGGCAGGAGTCTGTCAAGGACCTCCAAGAGAGACGAAGCCCTTTGGCTTTGAGGATGTCACATGCTTTCTGCTCATTGCCTTTCTTCACCCCTTTTTATTTTGGTTAGAATATGAGCTCAGCACGAGCTTTGCATGTATTACTTTTCGTTAAATCACCCCAAATTTGCAGAAAACCTTATATAGGTGTGAGCTGATCTTATGAGTCATGCTCATTGCCGTAAATAGTGTATGGAATATGGTAAAGCACTAGAATGGGACACATTCTCCAAGCAGCTGGCTGGAGTCATGCAAATCCTGTTACTGGGTGGCATGTAGGCCAATGAGCAAAGGTCCTGCAGCAAGAAGTCTTGATAATCACCATTTCTTAGGGACTAATCCTAAATGGCTTTGCTCCCTGGCACTGCTTGCAGTAATAACAGCAGGTGCTCATGCAGAAATCCTTTTCCCAGCACCTTCTTCATGTCTTTGCTTTCCAAGAGAGAAGTTGAAAGACTCTCTGATAAGGATACAGAAAAAACACTATCAATTTTTTAAAAGTCTTTTTCTCTTGAATTGTCAACTGTTTGTGATTTTTTTTCAGCAGTTAAAAAAGTAATTTTGTCACTCTAGGCACTTTCAATCCAATAAATTGTAGGAGAAGGCAATTCCACTGGAGGCCTAGCTGGAAGGAAGGAGAGATATTTGCTTAATACATGTTTAACTGGCAATCATCTTGGCAATGTCTTAGCCTCATTGCAGTCGAGGTGGCTTTCATCACTGGAGGTGTAATTTGTCTCTAGCTTTCCAATTGCTCCTTCCTCCCTTCCTCTCATCTGCTGCAATCTACCTGAACTAATAAAAATCCAGCTCCTGCCCCAAGCTAGTGAGATGCACCGAGATGAAGAATAGTGCCCTGTGCTGATTAGCATGGTTGCAACTCTAAATGGTCCAGTGCTAGCGCCTACTGGAAAGGAAACAGTGGGAAAGGTACTGGTGACAGCGGAGCTGTACCTCCGCTTTGCAGGGCTAGCTGTGACCTTTATTCCCTTCAGGGCTCCTTGGAGCAGCCACCCACAGTCAATTGTTCCATTGATTTCAGTGGATATCAGATGAGATCTTTGGTTCCTGAGGGCAGGATTATCCACCTGGGACATCTAAGGTGAGGGCTTAGCTCAACATAAAGGCGTATAGATAAGGGACTGGATTTTTAGAAGGGTGAGTTTAGGTATGCAGAGTTGATGTAAGCTCTGTTTACTAATATAGGTACCAAAATCCTCATCCTCAGGTGTGTTACACGCAGCCTCAGCTATGTAATTCAGGTCACCCGTTTTGAAAAATACAAATTTAAGCTCTCTGCATCTGTCTACAGAAAGCACTTTATGTAAAGCAAAGTGTAAATCTTTATCACACTCACCTGAAGCCACTGCACTGCGTGGAGCGAGCAAAGCCACCATGCCTGAACCACGTCACCTCCATCAGAATCCAGAACTTCTTGTGCTACCAGGTGTCTGGCTACCGAGAGCGATGGAAGAGTGTTTGTGCCAACGAAACTCAGTAAATACTATGATGATTTTCATACAGTTACACAAATTTTATACTCTAACTTAGACCGTGTCATCCAAAGCACTTTGAAAAGTCCTGGAAAAGTGCCTTTGAAAAGAGACTGGTTAAGATCTCCAAGCCCTTGTTGCTCTTTCTCATCCCACTATCATCCCAACACCCTGGTCCTTATTTTCTAGGTCATCCAGGCATGGCTTTCTCTTCTGTGAAAATGCTCAGGTCATTCGTTAGTGACAACAGGAGACAGATCTTTTGGTGATGTAAATCAATGTCACTTCAAAGCTTGAATGGAGCAATACTTATTTACACCTTCAGATATCAGATCCTTATGTTTTGCTTTTATGTGTGTTGAAGTTCTTTTTTCTGAAAGGTAACATTTTGTTGCAAATTTCTATAATTAAGCCACCTCGTTTCTATGGCAATAGACACTATACAAATTAATAAAATAAATATTTCAACACAGTTTAATTCTGGCAAAGCCATGCTAAAAACCTTTCCATCATTCCTCATTATGAAGGCAGCAAAACGTGCTTAACAGACTATCTTATCAAAATTAGTGAAAACATTAAACTTCCCAAAAAAACCTTCTTTTGAAAAGTTGTTCTAAGCAAGTTTCTAAAATCTCAGAAGTATTAAATCCTCATTAATATAAGCTCAATGTATTTATGGTGTCAAAAATGTGTTTTATAAAAGCCAAAAGCAGAGTTGCACAAGTTGCCTCATTATCAATAATCTAGCATCGTCCCTTTTATGTGTCATTTCTTTACACAATATACTATCATTTATGACTTTTAGCAAATACATCATGGCAAAGGATTACTCTCATCAGAGGCAGTCTTTGAAAAGGATATGCTAATTTCTAGAGAGCAAGAAAACATCAAAACAGTGCCAGCAAATAGCCAAGGGACTTTCATGTCTTAATATCCTTCAGAAGTGCTTTATCTCCTAGTGCAACGTGTATCATAGTATAAACAGGAAATGAAACAGCCAAGGCATCAAAGAACCACCAGTGCATGGCTGTAATTTTAGATCAGGTTTAATAAAGGTTATCTGCAGCAGGCTAATCAAACAAAAGGGTGTATGTTTTAAAGCGCCATTTGATAATTTTCATTTAAGGCTCCCGATCAAAGAGATCCTAACAATGTCTTACTGACTCCAGATAGATCCCTTTGCCTCACTTTTCAAAGTAGCTTCGTTTATTGCTGGTAAAACTGGTTTTGATGTTCTAATTTTTTAGGTGGAGGAGAGATCAGAAAAGGCTCTGGTTTCCTGTGCACCTTAATTTGAAAAGCAATAGAAAGAGGGCTGAGAAGGAAATGAGGAAATGCAGCAAAGGTCAGGAAGATCTCAGGGTCACTTCTGGCAAGCTTTTGGTAGATGATGATGACTAGGCAGGGGTTCCCATCCCAAATGTGATGCAAGGAGTGGAGGCACACCTGGCCAAGATCAGGCCAGGCCATTGATTAGTTGATGTGAAGGCAAAGTACCCTAGAAGTGAGAGACAGAGGGAAAAAAAAAAATAGTAGCTTGAGCTTGGCTTGCTGCCGAGGCAAGGCAGAAACCAGACCGGCTGTTTTCATTACACTTCTCGGCCATGGCCACCAGGAGTAGCTCCGCTGGCACCGCTGGTGCGCGACTGAGAAAGAGAGAAAATTACTATTTGTCTGTCCTAGGACAAAACCTGCAGGTCTTTTTCCCCTTGTTTTGTGACTGACTCCTTGATTGCCCTTTCAGGCCAGATCTGATTCAAGTACCTGAAAAAAATGACTATTTAACGATTTCTGAAAGTGGAATACTCCGAACAGGAGAGACTGAGAGAAGCTACCCTCTTATAGCAAGGGAGAGCGCTTGTTTGGGATGCCAGTGTAGTCTTCGGTATTCCTGGTTTATTAATTGTTCTGTTTGGGGAGCAAAGAGGGAGCTAAGAAATTTCTCCAAATAAGAGCTTTATCAAAACTGTTATGTTTCTGGCAAGACTGATATATCCAAGGCACTAAACGTAGTTCAAATATTTTGTCAAAGCTTTCTGCACCACTCAAGCCCAGGGACGTTTCAAACGGATTTTCACACAAAGATGATACTTCCCATTAAACATGAACTCTTGCCTTGAAAATTCAGACATAAATATCTCTGGGGGCGGGCCACGGGGGAGGTACAGTGGGACAGCTTGTGGAAGCAGCAGGAAAAGCCTCCAACTGCCCTAGCTGTTGGGTCCAGGCAGGTCTGACTGTTTTGGGGTGAGATCTCAGCTCTTTGGGACCAGCCTTCCCCCTGCTGTGTCCGGAGGAAGGGGCTGGCAGGGCAGCGGCAGCCGCACGAGCAGGGGCTGGGCAGGCTCAGCACCTTCTTTGCGTCGACGGCGGTTTTGTGACTTGTATGTTTGTAAAGCTTGTTGTTATTTTTCATGTCCAGAAATCCAAAGCACCGTAGGGGGTAGTTCTAAAGAAAAATCCAAATAAATAAAAAATTCACCCTTGGGTGCACTTAATATAGCTGGTAAGAAATGTGCTGACTCCCAAATGTTCTTCCCACACACTTCACGAAATACTAGTTTTATACATATACATGTGTATATATTTCCTGCTGATGCTCTCTTAAATATTTCAAAGTATTCTTATGAACCAGTATACTTTTATCGTGGTATTTGTAAGAGTGCAAGACCTTGGTTGTACCCATACAGCCTCGGTTTGCTTCTTTTTCTTTTCAAGTAAATTTTAAATTACCAAAGAAGTGCTGATAGTCACAAAAATATAGTTATTGGCCATGAAAACTCAACCATAAGTAATCTCCCCAAAACCAGGCCCATGAAATATTCATGCTTCAGGAACGCTGTTCCGTACAGGGCAGTTGCTTCCGGCAGTAAACGCTTCAGGAGAAGCAAAATGGTGATTCTTCTGTTTTGAGAAATGAGAAAAGCTGCCAAACTGCTTGGTGGAATAATCTGCTAAAAACCAAAAAAAAAAAAAGAACTTGCTTCTCATTAAAATACCCCACAGCAAGCGTTAGGCTCCCATCACGAGCACCGGAGAGAGTCGTGCCAAGCAGCATCCCTTTGGCCAGCCTCCATATTGATCTCCGACATATCTGCAGCTGCCGCGGATCCCTCCCTGCGCTGGATTACCGGCTCCAGTGCAGACACCAATCAATAGTGACTGAAGGTTGGTAATGACCAAATGTCAGAGACTTCTTAGCAGCTTTTTTGAACTAATATTGGTACTTCCTAATCCCATTATCAAAGGATACCATGAAAAACACCATGACGGTGGGTACGAGTTGCCAACCTTTTGCAGATTCATATACTTGAAGCCTGAAGAAACCATTCAATAATCTTTTTTCTGCTGACCTTTATTTCATGGGCCATTAGATTTCATCCGCATCAAGTCCAATAACTGGTGTCCAACTGAGGTACAACTTGTGCTTGGCAAAAGCATATCTTCAAAGAAGGAAACCGGTTCTGATTGAAGGCATGGGAGCTGGACATTTCACCACCCCCTGGCAGTTTAACTCACTGGCTGTGACAGTTTATTTCTGGGCATTTTTCTGCCCAGGGAAGTTAACTCAGGGTGAGGGGATGTGAGTGAGTAAAGACAACAATCTTTCTATTTAACTGTCTGCAGACACAAACATAGGCACCATAGTCATTCAGAAATACTCTACAATGACTGCTATGTGTACAGGCTTTATTTTGAATTTGTCTGCCTTGGGTTTCATCTATTAGCCCTTTTCAGTGTGTTCCTCTCCTAACCAAAGAGCTGTATGTTTTCTGACGTGCTTTCTTCATGCCTCATCCCCATCTTCTACTTATTAACAGTCCCCAGGGCTGGGGCACGGTGATTTCTCATGTCCCCCCAAAACATTTCTTGTCCATTCTGTATTGGCCAAACCAGAGAGTGGGCAAAGTCCTGGGCCAGCTGTATGTGGAGTAACTGAGACATTTCTTTAGCTTCACACCTCGCTTGCTTACCGACCCTGACGCACTGAGCTTGGAGGGGTTCTGCATCATCAGGAAAACAGACACCTTGTCATGCATGCATGTGTCTGGCACATGGCCCTCTGCAAAGTTACTTGCAGGTGTCACTGTGTGCAAGGCTGGGACTTTCACCATGCCTGGAAATGTTACTGAACAAGTGGTGCTGAGCTGTGCCTGCGTGCATGCCGGGTGCTCAGGCCGTGTACGTCCAACGCAGGGCGTGGGCCATAGCAAATGGCTTTGCTCAAGATTTGAGCATGACCTCTAGACTTTAGGAAAATGTGGACACTAGCTGGCAGGTGGCAAATAAAATATACATGGTGCAAAGCATGCCTGAGCTCAGCAAATAGTGTGCCTAAGTCCTAAAATTATCCAAGACAGTCTCCATAATCTTTATGGGAGAAAATTAAGTCTTCAAAGCAAGAAGGAATTTAAACTATCCCTCGTTCAAAGAAAATTGCCACATGCCGACAAACATTAAGAATGATAATATTTTGCTAAAGCCCCAGTAAATCGTTGTGTGGTTTCTCTGCATTTCCTTTCCCATTGCTGTTCATTGCTCATACATCCACATTCACACTGGGAGGTGAAGGAGGGAACACTCCTATTGAAAAGAGAAGAAGAAAAAATTTAATTTGATACAATGCCCTGGGATATGGTTTTGACTCAGTAACACTACTTCCTGTGCAGGCTGCTTCTTCCAAGCGTCTCTGGAGCATTTGCTGAGTACCAGAACATCCCAACCTAAACAGAAGCTGTCAGACATCTTATCAATCTGTCATATTAACAACTGTAATTAAAAGCATTAAGCAAATGCACTAAGAGCCTCTCTGGGAGGGTGCTGGAACCTGTGTTTGCCTCTGTGTTAACGTAATTGCTTCAATTACAGTTCTAGGTCGTTAAATGTCTGTATGTACTCAGGGAACGTGAAGGAAAATGAGAAGGACCTAAGAAACGAGGTTTTGTGACATGTTTTTGAAGCATGACAGCATGTTGTCGATGCTCCCTTTGCAACAGAGGAGACAGAGGGCAACACAGAGGTGATGAGAGAGGAGCTCATGGTGCCGATGGGGGTGAACGCAGCTCTTTCGCACAGGTCAGGGGGCAAAATTAAACTTTCACCCCTCCCACTCCAGAACTTTTTTCCCCCCAAGCAGCTTCAGGATGAAGCAAGTTTCTGGATGGCTTCATGAAGCGGGATAGCAAGAAGAGACCCATCTGTCTCAAGACACCAACATCCCTTAACTCCAGCCTCTTGTTGTCCATCACTTGTGACTTTGGGGCGTAGGCACTTCTGGAGGCAGATTTTTACATTTGTTTATTAATTGACAAGGGAAAAAGTCTAAAGCAGAACATATGATGCAGACTCCCCCTCCACACACCCTTCCACGCATCTTTTCCAGGAGGCTGGAGCTAACTCCACATTCACAGCTTGATCACATATGTGTGAAAGGAATCCAGACTTGAAAACTTTAGGTTGGAGCAGCAGCGATATGAGAGCGGTGTCTGCCTCCATGTCCCAAGAAAGGGTCTGAGTCCAACAGCGGGGAAGGACCTGCCTCCACATAAACTCTTCCTCACCTCAATTATTTACCAGATTAAACCTTCTTGCTCGTGGCCTCATAGCTCTTCCAAAGTGCTGGGTAAATCCAAGTCTGGATTTTAATTCAGAACCAAATTCCAATTTAGTTCCACCTAAACAGCTACAGAGACTGTTGCATACATGCAACAACTGACAACAGTTAATGGTTATCATAAGGTTAACATTCAGTCGTAAAAGTAACGGTAATTGAGTAATAAGGATAGAAGAGCTCAGACCGATCCAGCAACGTCTCACTTACATAGCTGCATACAGAGACAGTAAATCAGGAAAGTCAGTTCCCATTACGCAGTTTTGCCCTGAAGGAGCTTAGCTCCTTTGGCAGCGCAGATGACATTAAACAGATGAAGAACAAAAATGGCTCAAATATGATTATAATACATATGCATAGCTGTCTCAGCCCCCTTTCAACTTGCACCATATGAAAATAACCTCATCAAAACAGAAAGACTTCTAGGGCCGAGGTTAATTGCAAAAAAAAAGCTCTGAATAAAATAATCACAAGGCCCCAAATATTATTAGTGTGAGCCAGCAGCTTGCTCCTAACTTTACAGAACAAAAATTTTGCTCCACGCTTGCAAACCTTGCCATAAAATAGACAAATCATAACTATCTGCTGGAACAAACCTACAGCGCATTTTCAATATGCACCAGGTTGCTTATTATCTGTGCAGCAAAACTTCTGTCAGTCACAAAACTTCTGTGAGTCTGAAGTCAAGCCCTAGATCATCCATCGACTGCGCAGCGTCAGGGAAGGGGGGGCACATCTGGACCCAACATTAGATCCCCCTACACCCTGCTTCTAGAGTCTGCTGAACGAAATCCCCGATCTGACCACCTCCTTTAAACTCAGCAAAGAACTGAAGGTGGAGCCAAGCTTTATTGCTCTATTACAACCCTGTCCAGAAAGCTTGGCATTAGATTGTACGGGACTGCGTTGAATCTTCATTGCAAAGCTTAAAAACCACATGAAGACTGCTATGAAATTATTTTGTGTGTGTGAAAAGAGTAGAGACCTTCAGAGAAGATTTGTGGCCCTTGCAACCACCTGGCGTGCGATTTACCGTTCCCCCGGTGCGAACGTGAAGCTGGGTGAGACTCAGAAGTTCTGACAGAGTTTTCCTTTCAAAGTTGGGCTTGTTTAAGTGACTCAAAGGGGTGCTGAGCTGCCTGGATCAAAGCCAAAAAAAATGTTGATGCAAGTCCCGCAAAGTAAATGTACCCCCTCCCAGAGTCACGTGCTGTTTAATTGTTTTCCATTTTATTTCATACAACGTCCCCAATCTATCAGTGTGACAAGCAACATGGTTCATGTGGCAGCATGGAAGTATTTCTGATTTTCTTTCCACAAGGCTGGAAAAATCTACCATCTTCTGGCGCTCTCCTGCCAAATGCTTCAATTTTTAAGAAGCTTTAAAACAAAGTTTAGAAACTGGATCACCTTCAAGACCAGATGCCCCCAAGTACCAGGGTAGTTCATGTTTGCTACTCTATGCATGACTCTCAAACTAGTCCCTGAAGTTTGACTCGGGCATCCTCTTAATTTCCCATCCCTTAGTCCAAGACAGGTTTATCTCATTACAGCATCTCTCCATCCAGGCTAACACTCTAAATCTTCTTCCCACACTTCTTTGGAAAGACGTGGGAGCAATAGGGCTAATCAGTGAGTGTTGTCCCCTCTTTCTTTTTTTTTTTTTTAAATACCAAACTCTGGTTTCCCATCACCAGCTAATTGATTCCTCAGCACTAAAATGTCAAGCTGTGGTGGTTGTCTGTAGGAATCTCGAGCTACAAACTTTCCAGTGCTAACAAGAAAGACAATGATCTAATACCAGGCGAAGCAGAGGCCAACGTAACGTAACTGAAGAGCTGCCTGAAAGCCGCTGCTGCAGCATCTCCTCTCGTACTAAAGAGCATCTCCTGGAAGCAGCTCAGTTTCTGGCTGTGACAGCATTCATGGCATTCCAGGATGAAATTCCTCTCCCCTGACGAGGGGAGAACATTGCATTTGCAGGCTGCTTCCTTCCAGCGCTTTTTGCCAGGAATCGTCTATAAGATTAAGTCTGCATTAGGTTTCCTAGTCAAACTTTTGGGATGTTACACTGTTATGTGGTCAAAGGAGGTGGGGAACATAGGAAGGCCATTAAAGATGGGAGAAAAAGTGCTCTGGGAAGTGGCAAAATTGACTTCAGTCTTCATCAAAGCTGCTTATCAGAAAATGGAAGAGCCACCCAGCAGCATAGCAAAAGGACAACTGCTCTTGCCACCCCACTCCAGCACAGAGGAGATGGCAGGACAAAACCAGTTTTCCTAGGAACCTCTTAATACAGATCAACCCCTTCTGACTAGGGGTGGCCAGGTTTCTATGCTAACACTTTGGGAGGAAGAGGGGGCAGAAATGCTTCTCTCAGCTCCATGTGAGTTCATTAATTAAGGTAAATGCTCCCAGCTGGGCAGGTAAGGAGTGCTGCTGGGGCTGCCTTGGGACTCCTGGCAGAGGAACTCCTCTAGCACCTGAAATAGCTGGTCTTGCAGCTCCGCAGGGATTTTTGGAAGGTAAGGTCCTAAATTTGTTCTTTGCTTTAATGAACGTTGGTGCTCCAAGGTGGAGAGTGAGTTCTGCTCTTGATGTAATCCTCATCTTTTTGGTGCTAGAGGTACAAGGAGCTTGTTGCTTTTCTGGATGTTGCAGAAGCCGGAGCTGATGGCTGCTGCATTTTGTTTCCAGTGGGAGTTGATGCAAATAAATTCTGCTGGTTTGATCCACGTGGGTGACAGCAGCCCTGGAGGTTTGAAATAATGCTAAGAACAGATTTCATTAAACTTGCTGCATGTCATATGGCTTTCATGCAGAAATAAAAACCACTGCCAGTGTCCACAGTTTGATTTGTATGCTTACAAAATTCAGGAGGCCCTATGGTGAACCCAGGTTGGACTTTGAGTTTTCTTGGGGTTTTGGGGATGAATTGCCAGTCTTTTTTCTTCCATGAGGGCTGCATGTAGTTTTTACTACCCATCGAAACTAAAGGGCCAGACCTTTTGAAGTTTGTATTGTAGCAGATTAATTCAAGATTTTTAGGATCTACTTGCACTGGGCCCAATAGGGAGCAGGATGAGCAGCCTGGGAACCACCTAGAGAGTGATGTCTTCTCCTAGTTTGTTCAGAGACACCGGTTGTGTAACAGTCAGCGAAACAGACTGCGTTATCTGAGTGTGAGAGATCAAGATACGTTTCAAGAGCTGTAAAGAAGGTAGCAGGGAGAAGGAGTCCAGGGCCTTGGACGGAAGAGATTAAAACGTGTGGGCTTGGTAGATCACGGACCTGTTTTGTTTTAACCGAATTTGCTCCTGAATTTGTCTATCAGTGGTATATAAACCACGAAACACACCTGTGGTCTGTATGAATCAGCTGAGAAGGGATGAAATGCATTTTGCCAACTGTGAAACTCTTTAGAGTACGTGCTTGTTTTGGCTGCTGAGAAAAGCTCTGGGTTATGACAACAGAGAGGGGGCATTTCGGAGTCATTAATGACATCTGCAGCCTCGCAGGAATGTGTCAGATAGTTAATTATTGTGTTGAACCGTAATTCCATCGTGACAGAACATAAGTAGTTTGTTTGGGTACTCTTTCCTCCCTCCCCTTTGCTGAAGATAAAGGAGTTAAGTTTAATCATTAAATCTCCATCTTGATCCATGTAGGTCACGCACTGAACCAAAGTCAGATAGCATAGCATTTAGCAACCTTATCTCCTTTACAATAAAAAGCAAGCAGGAAGCTGACTCTGTTGTCTGTTCTATTTTTTAATATACGTTTATTTAAAGAAAAATCATCTCGAAAATGGTAGTGGGGGGGAAATCTTCCAAACAGCAGCTTCTGTAAACAGGATGAAATCAGATAAAGAAATTACTGTAAAAATATTGCCTCATCTCTAAAGCTCAGAACTTTTTTTTTCTGTTGCTCTTTTTTATCTTTGAGAAAGATAATGAAAGAGGAAGCTTGAAACCACATTTCCATTGATGTTTGAATACACAACTGCTGGATTTAAGAACTGGAGGAGATCAAAGAGAATGGTTTTCATTCCGATAAAATTATAGCAGTTCTGGTATAGGGTGATGGGCTCATTTATGAACTCTACGACGCAAATAGTTGTTATGACACCTTTTTTTTTTTTTTTCTTTGCTAAGAACTAAATGAAAAATGCCTGGAATTCCTAAGGATTAATTAGGAGTGTGGCTAATAATGTTATAATAGATACATACTAAGAGTGTACATCTCTTAGAATATTCTCTGAGAGTACAAAACCTCTGTACAATCCGAAGGGAATAGGAATGCCTGTTCATTGCTACTGTACATTACAATTCACATGACTTGAAAACTTAACAGCATTAGGTTACAAAAGTGTGTATCCTAACACCACACTACGGCGACTTAATTTTTTATTAACACATAATCTGACATTCATTACTAAGTATAAGCTACAAGTCAAAGCCATTCATGTATGCTGAGCAAACACAATTATTTATCACATGCTGTATTATGTTTTTAAACTGTGCAATAAAAGTTATCAGGAAGGGTCTACATCTGTGACTGAATGGGAGATCTAAGGCTGCGGTCCTGTAGTATATCCATGAAGACTTCCTGTGCCTGTGGAAAGATCTGTTGACCTGGGAAGGCTGTGCTTTAGTTGTTGGGAGGTTTTTTTTTTTTTTTTTTGAGTGCTGAGGATTATATCAGGGCTTGTGTCAGCTGCAGCGTGGTAACCTCGCATTTGCATGCCCTGAGGATGTGAATGTGCTTTAACGCAGTTCATGCAGAAATGAATTTGTCCGTGCCGGTCATACAGCCTAGCTTGGGATGGAATCCAGTTTGGTGGTTATTTATCCACTTTTTCTTACGCTTCAGAATTTGAAGTTTCACAAAAATCATATTCCACATTGGTCACAGTGTAATAGGAAAAAAACTTTCAGAGCTAGGGGTTTTTTCCTGTTTTGTTTGGGGGTGTTTTGTTTGTTTGTTTAAATTTTGGTTTGGGGGATGGGTTTTTTTTTGGTTTTGAAATTTTGATATCCAAAACAAGTCGTACTATCTCCAGTGCAGACAAAGAAGGAAGGCAGAGTACTGGGAGGTGTCTTGCTGCAGGTCACCTATTCACATGGAAATCCAGGGCTGTACCTGTTGGTGTTTGAAGAGCTGGGAGCATGGGGAGGAAACCTCTTACCCCAAGAGGCTGAGTGATAAGAACAGTTGTGTTCTGTTAATGATGATAACGCACAGGGAAACGATGCTTTGCACTTGAGGCACAGGCCAGCTCCAAAGCTGATGGCCAAGTGCATGACTAGCATGCCTCTCGCTTCAGTTTTAGTTTTAAACCATGTTCCCTTTGGAAGAGAAGATCACTTCTCTCCTATCAGACCCAGCCAAGAGGGTTGATTTACCCATCCTGGACACAACGGCTTGGGGTCTGCAACAGTGTAAGGAGGGGGAATTTGCAGCAGGACAGTTCATGCTTTAGCAATGTCAACAGGCTGTTTGCTCCTGGTGCAACCTCCTTGCACTACCTCTGTTGGGTAGGCACAGCCACTTGCTACACAATTGCTTGAAAAAGGCTTTTTTTTTTTCTGTATTGTTTTGAAGCAGAGACAGGTTGGTTCTCTGCTGTTGACCAGATGTTGGACTTGGTGGCCATGAGCCTGATCCAGTCTGTTGACTGAGCCCTATCTCCTCTCCTTCCTCTCTTAGTCTCTTTGTTAAAACCTTGAGCAGAAAGTGGTTCTTGTGGTCTTGATTCAGTCTTATCAGATGTGGCTTGTATGTCAAAGCAGTGCAGAAATGAATAAGCTCTTACCCTGAATTATTTTATTTAGTTTCTTTTGCTGGCAAAGTGCC
The DNA here is from genome assembly GCA_013400535.1 of Scopus umbretta. NCBI lineage: Eukaryota > Metazoa > Chordata > Aves > Pelecaniformes > Scopidae > Scopus > Scopus umbretta. The sequence continues at coordinate 26,256 of VZTL01007238.1, forward strand.
CCGTGTAATGGCACGCTGAGCTGCCCAACAGAAAGGATAATGTTGCTTCATTTAAAAATAGCTTGCGTTCAGGGTGGGCATAGAGGACAGCTTGTGCAATTAAAATGGTGATTATCAAAGTCATGCCTAATAAAGTCATCTGTGACGTGCAAGTCATCTGTGACTTGCTGAACTCGAGTTAATGACCATGAAATCCATGGTTAATAACAAGACAGCCTTTAGTGTGATGGGTGACGTGCTGAAGGTAGCCAATGGAAGGCAATAAATAGTATCATATGTTAACGTTTGACAGTTTAAACTGTCGCTTGAAAATTTTATCCCCGTGGTGACTGTTTGAAGTTTGTATTTTACTTTTTAAATGCTTTTTAAGAGCTTCTTGCTGGCTTCAACTTTCCAGTGAGACTCATCTTGTATTTGGAGCTAAGCGCTGAGGTTGCTCAATGGTGCTTGAACCCTTACGTGTGTTTCTTATGTCCAGTTTTGGAGCTGGCTGAAAATTAGCAAAGCATCACCATGTCTCCATCCCGCTCTGTAGGAATGGAAGAGTGGAATTGGTGGCAGAGCAGTAAACTGAGGAAAATGCACATTGAAAGAGCAGCCAGCGTGAAAATCGATTGGGAGAGGTTAGGATGTGCTCAGAGAGCACAGATCATCCCAGGCATTGAAGCTCTGGCTGTCTTTGCCATGAAAAGCTCCAGGAACTGGTAAGGAAAATACACAACTTCACTTTGCAAGTGTAGGATGAAACGTAGAATGTGTTTGTAGCCTTTGGGGAGGTAAGATCCTGAAATGCCTTCCCAAATAGAGCCAGTCAGGAGAAATGCAGCTTAGTTTAAAGCCAGAGCTTGTGAAAAGGCTGGATGGATGTGGTGCTCGTGGTAAGATGGGATCTAGACCTGTTGTCCAGGTGAGTAACGCTGCTGCTAATGGTAGTAACGTAGTAGTAAATGCACTTGCAGGACTTGAACTTTGAATGTTTCTGCCTTAAAAGTGATGGGGCTGTTAGAGAACACAACACTGCAAAACAGCTTTAAATTCCACTTGAAAAGATGATTTGTTTATGACTTCTCAAAATGTGTCAGTCTAGCACAGGAATGCGAACCACTTCATAAATATTGTAGCAGCGCTCGGCAATAAACCTGCAGGACGTAACAATAGCTAGTGCACCTCAGGTATTTCTAATTACCTGTGACCCCCAATCACCAGGGACATGGTCTCCTGGCACAGAGACACAGGGATCTCCTGAACTCTTCCACGCGGCTGGCCCAGATCTTGCTTAAATTGCGTGAGATGGGCTGAGAAATTAAGAAAGAAAACACCAGTGTCCAAAGGATGTAGGAAAACTCTTGTTGATGCTTCTCCTAAAAAGCCAGCGAGGGAGGCCAGTGGCTCTAAGGGTTTTGCTGTCACTCCAGGACAGTGGGAAGTGTTGAATGGAGGGTGCTGTGGCAGAGTAAAGCTCCAGCATGGGAAACCTGAGGTTTCTGAACCCAGGAAACAAATTGAACTCCGTCAGGCTTTTTACAAAGCAATCCTTTTTGTATGGCAGCTGTTTCCTGAGTGCTTGGATGTGGCAGTGGTCCTGCTGCTACTCCTTCAACAGCTTGTTGCTGTTTGGCTTTGCTGCGCAGCAACCTTCCTGGTCCACGGTGGGCACTTGGCTTGGAGAGGGAGGAAAGCACGAGGGGTGCCTGGACACAGGGCTGCTCCCACTTCTGCACTGGTTTTGGTCAGCCTCTAACTGCTTGTGCGGTGTTTTGGTTTTTATCTCTAATCCTAGTTATAGGCAACACTGAATCAGTGAGGAATGGGCAGTTCCTTGGTGTTGGTGTTGCTCGTGTTGGCCCTGTGGGTAAACGGCACAATGCTGGCTGGGGAGCGCCGAGCAAGTCCCTCCGAATCACGGGCGAGCTCAGCAGCATCGACGCTGCACGCGTGTGCAAGCAGATGGCTCAGGATGTGCAATTAGCTGGAACATGCTCTTTGGTGGTGTCCCGGGCTTGCATGGGGTAGATGGCTGAGCTTTGGCCAAAGATGGGATGCACCACTGCTGGCTTAATGATGGCAAAAAAATGTGCTCGCACCCATGGACTTTGACAGCCGTGGCAAAGTTTCTCTCTCTGCAATGTTGTCCCTTGAGAGGCGTGCAATACTACATGCAGCCCATGCAATATTCCCATCTGGCTGCAAATAGGTGTTTTGCATCAGCAACAACGTTTTTCATCCCGCGGCATCACAACCACTCTTGCCGTGGATCCGGCTGTTCAGGAATGGGGTTACTGCAGGTACCTGATGGATGCTGATAGATGCTGCGTGGCAATGGCCGCAGACGACGCCTGTCACCTGGGGTAGTTTTAGCTTTCTTTCCCACTGGCATCTTGTGAAACTGTTTTAAATCAAAAACAGTGTTTTCTTCTGCCCAAAGAATGTAAAACAATCTTTCTGGAAACACTGAGGAAAAATACAGCACTCTGAAGGTTATTTCAGTCATTCAGAAATTACTGACTTAGATAAATACCTAACAGTGAATGATACAATGCCTATTTGTTCCAGCTCAAAACAATCTATAGCTTTTCCTTTTCACTGGGAATAAAGTTTAATCTATTCATATGCTTCAAAAAAAAAAAAAATAATGTGGGCCATTAAGCAGTCATTAATTATTTTTGTCGTAGGTGGCTGCAATGTCATCATAATGAAATATGCATTTGCTTGTACTTGCAAAGAGACACAGGCTTGTGTTTATCACGTAGGCAGCACAGGTTTGCTTAGAGAGTGTGGCAGGTACGTTGTTGTCTCTCAGAAAACGTACCTTTTTTCTTCTGGGTTGTGTTCATCCATATTAACATAGTTAACGTCCCTTGGGAAGAGTTACCTGATGCATCAGGAGGAGGAGGAGGGCAGCAGTACCAAACAGATCAGAGTGCCATGGAGCGAGGCATAGCAGGCTTCTCAAAGAACTCATTACAAAGGAAGGAGCAAGCCCATAAAAAGCCAACAGCGTATCTGTGTTCGGCCCCGCGTTGCACCCCAGCTCGTCCTGTGTCGGACTGTCCCCTGCCGTGATGCTCGGTGCGGACCGAGGCACCGGTGACGGCACAGCTGCTCTGCCCTGGGGCCCGGAGGTGGTGCGGTGGCTTCCCGGAGGTGCTCGGGTGCACTGGGCTATGGATGCAGCACGGCCCCCGGCGAGGCTCGTACCGGGCGGCATGGCCCTGCCCGCCAGCCGTGGCAGGTTGGGTCACCTCTTCCTCCCCGGAGGCTCACGGGGTTCAGCCTCCAGCGCAGTCCCTGGTTCCTCTCCAGGATTTCCACCGTCTCACAGCTTCCCTTTCCATCTCGGGACAGGAGCTGCATTAAACCCAGCCTGAGCACCTTGCTCCTTTCCCCGGTTCCTGCTCCTCCTTGATCGTAAGCGCTTCTCCCGCTGTCACATCACAGGAGCGCGGCATTGCATTCACTTCAAAGGTCTTTAAAGGGGCTTTGGAGGAAGAGGAGACCCGGCGTCTGCCGTGCGAGCTGTTTGTACCCTCCAGCACCAGGCCAGGAGCTCTGCCAAAGCCAAGCCACCTCTGCTCGGTCCCATGTCCCCTGCCAGAGAGCATCCCGGGGCGCGAGAGCAGGCACCCAGCTCCCCTCGGTGCTCTCCCTCCACAGGGACCGGACAAGTCCCTCGGGGGAAACAGATGCATGGACCTTGCTGCTGCTGGAGGAGGAGCGCAGCCAAATCCCTGTGATCTCCTGTTGTTATAGCTTCATCTTGAAGCGCTTATAGCGCTCTCTTAGAAGTGCGTTTTCCATATAGATTGTCCACCTGAGGATACGGGATCCCTTTGTAGGCATTAGTTAGTTTAATTAAGTTTCACTGTACTTCTTTGAGGCAGGGAAATGACGTTCCCTGGGTTTTTACACCTATGTAAACTGAGGCATAGAGAGGTTACGCATCTGCGGGAAAGTCCAGAGGCAGCTTGCAGGAGATCTGGTTTGGGGGGTAGTATTTCCTCAGGAAAGAAGAAAAAGAAGTCCTAAAAATCAGGAGGGAAAAATCCCCCCAAAGCCAGAAAAGCCTTAGAAAAGGGAAAATAATTTTTCAGAAAGCTACACATTGAAGCAATTTTAAATAAAGCATTTGGAAACAAAGTGCAGCAGTTAGCTTAAAATTAAAATCTTCTGGTGGGGAATAGGTTGTGCTTCAAACACCGCAGTCTTAAACGCGGGTCAGCCCTAGGTTTAAGAAGGACCAGGAGGATTTTCAGTGCAAAATTAGAATTGCCAAAGGGTCGGACAGCATAAACAAGAAGAGAGAGGGGAAAGGATGCTGGGGGAAAGGGTGGTGGGGAGCAGGTCTGAGCTGGGGCCATAGAGGCGTATGGCTTGTGAGAATCCCTTGGCCTGCCTTAGAAAATGAGTTTTGTTTAGCTAAGCCCCAACTCAAACACTCTTGAAAATTCAGAGATTTACCAGCCTGGTATCGAGCTGTGAACAAGTCGCTATTGTTCGAGCAAAGAATGACGCCCCTGTCGCCCGCGTTTCAGGGATGCTGAGGAGTAAGTCTGGCTCCTCCGGGCAGGGCAGGCACAGCGTAGTCTTGGAGCGAAGCTGCATACATTAAAAAACACCAACATTTGTACATACAATAAGCAGTGTCAACCCTTTGTCTTGCCCTGCTCACCCCTTTTCCCCCCGGAGACCAGCCCTGCACCGCTGAGCCACCCCCCAAACAGAGAGGAATGGCCGCTTGCCGGCAGCTGGCACATCTCGATGCTCGGCTGGACGCGCTCCGGGATGGGAACGGGTCGTGCCGTGGGTGTGCGGGTGGCTCTTCCCTGCTGAGGAGCTGGGAAATCATGGCTACACCCAAGGTCCATGCTCCGTCCCCACGGTGCAGAGTTCTCAGCCAGCACCCACCGGCAGAGCAAGGCTGGGTTTTGGCAGCTCGGGAAATGCCTTTTCCTGCACGAGATACAAGAAGGGAAAATAAAGACATGAAAGCACGGTGAGCTCAGACAGTGTGAAATAGCCCTGGGTGATAGGGAAGGATGGGTGGGAGATGTCGGCAGCCAAGCTTGGCTCGCTCTGCCCTTCGCCGTTGTTCCTTGCCGAGCAGGACCCTGCGTGTTGAGGCACAGTGAGCGCTCACCAATGTGCCAGCGGGCTGCTGACTGATTCGCAGCCATGTGTGCTTCTTGGGCATCACTACAAAAAAAAACCCTAATGGGCAGGAATGGGCCTGTTTCCAAAGGGTAACGCAGTAGGCTCAGCTGGCAGTCGGGCTTTTGGAGATACTTGAGGGTTATCTCGTACGCATGTCTCTCCCACCAGCTTCCCCTTGGGTCATCACTAAGACCTGAGGTAGGAAAGCAAGTGTACCTACCTCATGGTGGTATGGATCAGCAGTGTTGCTTCAATATGGGACAAATCCTGGCTTGTTCTCCAGTTGCTAATGCTTTCCAGACTGTATTCATGATTTGATGACTTAAAAGTGCAAATCCATCATGGGAAAATGTCTTCATCTAGAGCAGATCTGTCACCACGATGGTGGTGATGTGCTTACACCGTGGCAATCATTTAGGGTGCTATCTAAAGGTGGTACCAGTAGTGCTGTTGTTAGATGCTCGTCTGATAGCAACGGTTAGATACTACCATTGCACCTAGCTCTCTCTGCCTGGTTCTTAAGTATCTGTGCTGGCCCCATCTTTTTCTCCATGACACCCCTCTCCAGAGCTGGGGAGATGGTGTTTTCACAGCCTCTTCCTTGCAGCAACGAAGAGTCAAGGGCTGGAAGTGGAGCACTTCCCCTGCTCCGTCGCCCCTTCTCATCCTCCAGCAATGTGCTGGAAGAGCAAAAAGCTGGTGTGGGGTCTGTGGGGTGCAAGTGGGACACAAAGGAGGCAGGAGAGAGGAAAGGTTCCAGCCTTCCCAATCTGGCCTACTTTAAGTCACCCAGGAGCAGGCTCCTGGGCCACCAGCATGACTGGACCGGCTGGGGACTGGCAAAGAGGGGTCTCCAGCCCCATACGTGGTGCCACAAGCCCCCTGATCCTTATCTGAAGGCTACGACGCTCGGTGTCGCAGTGGAATGAGGAGCATTAGAGCTGCAAATTATATTGGTCATCACTTTGCAGAGCAGGGGGTTTATCTGTGGGTGATTCATGTCCCACAGAAGCTGGGGAAAAGAAAGCAATAATTGAAGCTCATACCCATTTAAAATACCTTACATCAGAACTGAAGAACTGAAGCTGTTTTTTCCATTGCAGAAATTATTTGGCCTTGAACCATACAGACCTCACTTGCTATTCTGCAATTGAAAAGAGTCTTTTGTGAGGATTTTTTAAAATAATTACTACAAAGCACTTCAAGAGGAATTCTGATTGTCGTCTATTTTTCATTTCATGCTTTCATGACATTTTTGTTCACGGATGACTCTTTTATGAAATGTCTATTTTAGGTTACACCCTCCAGAACCCTATTATTTGCCTTAAAAAATCCATCATGGGCAGGAGCATATTCTTTAAGCTCTCCCATTAGTATAACTAAATTCATCAGAGAAATATTACTATTCATGCAAAATAGGTGTCATCTTTCTTTAAACCTCTTGGCAAGTGGTTAAACTGATTTTAACAAGTATGCGGTGCCAACTTCTTAAAGCCTTGAAAACTCTGAAGATTCCCAGGCTGCAAAGGACTATTTACATGGTTAAAATTATACACATATCCCCTCTACTTAAAACTGTCCCCTCATCACATAAGACCCTTGCAAATCCATTCTGACTTCAAAAGAAGGAGAAGTTCCTCTTCCAAGATTTTTTTTTTTTTTTTCCCCTGCTAGCACAGCCTAGGCTTTCCAGGTTGTGAGAGCCACCAGATTTAGCTCGAGGGCCAAATTTAGCTTGTAGTTTCATGGGTGCTTCTCCCATTGAGAGAGAAAATTAATGAAAGATCTTGTATGTTTGAAGCCTATTGAAAATGTAATTGTAGAGATAAAAGACCTAAAAGATTTGAGAGATGCCATTGTCCACTCTTGTGGTACGTACCCACCGTGAAAACATCACAAGTGATGCCACGACATCCTGTGGGACACTTTCTTCTAAGCTGATTATCAGGTTTACAAATGACACCTTGACTCCTTGGCTGTCCTCACCCCTCCAAATCCCGACTCCTCTCCCGCAGTCGCTGCAACAAATGACTCTTAATGACCCTGATGCTTACAAAAGGAAAACTTCAAAGTTGCATCTACGATGAATTCACGGGAACTAATTGTTTTAATTCATAGCAATGTGCAGGGTGGGACATTTGTAAGTTTATTCAGCCAAGGAGCAGAAAGCCACGGCCTGGCTAGCGCAGGCAGGTGTAGCTGCGCAGGCAGAACCTCCCCAAAGAATCTGCAATCGCTCTGTAGAGTAATAAATTTGAAATGCCATTAAAAGATTAAAAGAACTGTTCGCATCTGAGATCTGCAAGTTATTGGACTGTATTCGGAGAGCTGCGTTGGCCTGAACTCTGTATCTTTATTACCCTCCCTCCTGGCCTGAAAACCTCCTGATAAATTCATTGAAATTCTGATTTTCCCAGGAAGGTATCAAACTAATGTCAGGGAATCCCGTATTTGTTCAGGATCCTTGTCTCTCCTCCAGTCTCATATTGGAGGTAGTCTCAAGCACTGGAAAGTTACTGTGCTGATTCTAGCAGAAAAAAAGAAAAAAAGGATTTGATAAAGTGCTCTGGCACAGGAATCACACAAGCTATTGCATCTACTACATGTGTTCCTACTGTATTCCAGTATTTTATTTTATTTATTTTATTTTTATATGAGCTGGACTAATCTGCAAAATGGAGTAATAGTTTCAGGAAAATGCTGCAAGTCATATGCTAGGCACGTTTGTGTAAGTCCTCTCATTTTTGCAAATGTAAGTCAGAAAACTGAGATGCCAAAAATTGCCTTGAAGTCGAAAGTTGTTAACATATCATGTTTTGATCTGGGTCATTGTTGGAAAAAAAAAATATATATATATTTAATGTGGTGGGGAGTAGGATAAATGGTCAACCACAAAGCACGGATCCAGATTTGGATCTAAATACCTTTAAAGTTCAGGAGTGCTCGTATCCTGGGAGCTGGTTCAAAGCCATTGCTAGATTACATATACCTGTCTGGTGTTCTTGTTGTTATACCTGTCTGACTTGAAGAGCGACCAGAGGAATATCTTTCTTGCAAGCCTCTCATTAGAGAAAATATGAATTACAGAAAGTAACTCAATACCTACATAGGCTTGTTGCCATGCTGCTTTCCCACTTTCTTCAAAGGAAATTTATCCTGTATTTTGTGTGGATTCAAACCAACACACAAAGGAAAATATGCATGTTTGGAAGCCCAGCAATCAGACCGGCATCTGCACTATGGAAGATGGAGAGATGCTGACTGCAACATGGTCTGGTCAAGAAGTCTCCATCTTTATTTGCTGCTAATACTTTCAAGATAAAATGTTGTTTAAGCAAAAAAAAAAAAGAAAGTAGGAATTTTATGAAGCATTAGGCACATCCACTTGTCTGGTTGTGAAAGACATGCTGGCTGGTGGAATTGCTTTTATTGTACTTTATGGGTGAAACAGGATGGTGACGGAGCATGGGCTGACACTGCTGTCATTTTATGGTCCCATCGTTTGCTCTGGTTTCTGTAGCACATGCTGCAGTGCATCACCCGGCCCAGCACTCATTTTAGGTGCTTTTGTAAACAGCACAAATACTCAATGGTAATAATTTCACACATTCTTCTCCAAATAGGTGATATGTATTCTTCAGAATTTAATGACTTTTTTGTGTGCGTGTGGTTGAGCAGTATTTGGGCGAGTGGCTTCGCGAGCAGAATCGCAACAGCAAAATCCAAGCTGGCAGGCCCCTAACGTTATTTTGTAAAGCACCTCGGGATACCTGGGGTCTGAAAGGAAACTCTCTTTTGTAACATTTCAATCTGCGCTCTTTATAAAGTGCACTGCGTTTCTTTGCAAGGCTTCTGAGATGTGTTTCATGGTATAAATCGGGCCATTAGGAGAATCCCCAGGAGCTGCCGGCAGTAGCAGCTGAGGCTGTGCTGGATTCGCATCCCCAGGACGCGCCAGCCGCAAGCGGGAGTGAATAGCGGCGCTCCTTCGCCAGACTCCCAACCCTTAGTGACCAGCTCGTGACAGCACTAATTAAGAAGCAGTCAATTCTCGCTTTCAAAGCGAAAACGGTGTCAGCAGGCAAAGGGAGAAATCCCTTTCCGTTGGCAGGAGGCTGGTTAGTGGGATACTGCTGGACAAAACTAAGGAAAACACAAAGCACTCAGCCTGCCTCCCTACATACAATGAGATGTGGATCTTTGAAATGTAAAATTTACATAGCCATCACCTTCTGCAAAGAGGAGAGAAGAAAAGTGGTGAAGAACAGAACCAAATTGCACTTTCCTGATTTTTTTTTTTTTTTTTTTTTTAAGGCTGTTTAAGGATCTTTTTATTTCCANGAGGTAGTCTCAAGCACTGGAAAGTTACTGTGCTGATTCTAGCAGAAAAAAAGAAAAAAAGGATTTGATAAAGTGCTCTGGCACAGGAATCACACAAGCTATTGCATCTACTACATGTGTTCCTACTGTATTCCAGTATTTTATTTTATTTATTTTATTTTTATATGAGCTGGACTAATCTGCAAAATGGAGTAATAGTTTCAGGAAAATGCTGCAAGTCATATGCTAGGCACGTTTGTGTAAGTCCTCTCATTTTTGCAAATGTAAGTCAGAAAACTGAGATGCCAAAAATTGCCTTGAAGTCGAAAGTTGTTAACATATCATGTTTTGATCTGGGTCATTGTTGGAAAAAAAAAATATATATATATTTAATGTGGTGGGGAGTAGGATAAATGGTCAACCACAAAGCACGGATCCAGATTTGGATCTAAATACCTTTAAAGTTCAGGAGTGCTCGTATCCTGGGAGCTGGTTCAAAGCCATTGCTAGATTACATATACCTGTCTGGTGTTCTTGTTGTTATACCTGTCTGACTTGAAGAGCGACCAGAGGAATATCTTTCTTGCAAGCCTCTCATTAGAGAAAATATGAATTACAGAAAGTAACTCAATACCTACATAGGCTTGTTGCCATGCTGCTTTCCCACTTTCTTCAAAGGAAATTTATCCTGTATTTTGTGTGGATTCAAACCAACACACAAAGGAAAATATGCATGTTTGGAAGCCCAGCAATCAGACCGGCATCTGCACTATGGAAGATGGAGAGATGCTGACTGCAACATGGTCTGGTCAAGAAGTCTCCATCTTTATTTGCTGCTAATACTTTCAAGATAAAATGTTGTTTAAGCAAAAAAAAAAAAGAAAGTAGGAATTTTATGAAGCATTAGGCACATCCACTTGTCTGGTTGTGAAAGACATGCTGGCTGGTGGAATTGCTTTTATTGTACTTTATGGGTGAAACAGGATGGTGACGGAGCATGGGCTGACACTGCTGTCATTTTATGGTCCCATCGTTTGCTCTGGTTTCTGTAGCACATGCTGCAGTGCATCACCCGGCCCAGCACTCATTTTAGGTGCTTTTGTAAACAGCACAAATACTCAATGGTAATAATTTCACACATTCTTCTCCAAATAGGTGATATGTATTCTTCAGAATTTAATGACTTTTTTGTGTGCGTGTGGTTGAGCAGTATTTGGGCGAGTGGCTTCGCGAGCAGAATCGCAACAGCAAAATCCAAGCTGGCAGGCCCCTAACGTTATTTTGTAAAGCACCTCGGGATACCTGGGGTCTGAAAGGAAACTCTCTTTTGTAACATTTCAATCTGCGCTCTTTATAAAGTGCACTGCGTTTCTTTGCAAGGCTTCTGAGATGTGTTTCATGGTATAAATCGGGCCATTAGGAGAATCCCCAGGAGCTGCCGGCAGTAGCAGCTGAGGCTGTGCTGGATTCGCATCCCCAGGACGCGCCAGCCGCAAGCGGGAGTGAATAGCGGCGCTCCTTCGCCAGACTCCCAACCCTTAGTGACCAGCTCGTGACAGCACTAATTAAGAAGCAGTCAATTCTCGCTTTCAAAGCGAAAACGGTGTCAGCAGGCAAAGGGAGAAATCCCTTTCCGTTGGCAGGAGGCTGGTTAGTGGGATACTGCTGGACAAAACTAAGGAAAACACAAAGCACTCAGCCTGCCTCCCTACATACAATGAGATGTGGATCTTTGAAATGTAAAATTTACATAGCCATCACCTTCTGCAAAGAGGAGAGAAGAAAAGTGGTGAAGAACAGAACCAAATTGCACTTTCCTGATTTTTTTTTTTTTTTTTTATTAAGGCTGTTTAAGGATCTTTTGATCTCACCGAGGTATTTATTATCATGGACTATTTGTTATGAATGGCAGCATCTCTGAGAACCAAAGAGAATTAACTTTGTACCAAAAGCAGCTAGCTTTACAGCAGAAAGCCTTGGGGCTCTGTAGCGCGAAGGGCCTTGGACGCAGGCTCTTGTCAGAGGGGTGAAAGGCAACGGGACCACAAACTGGGCAGGATCGCACCTCTGACAGCATGTCAGAAGGATGGGGCTGCCCTCCGCCTGAGCCCTTGCAGAAGTTTTATCAGCAAATTAGGTTTTGGTGCCAAACCCAACATGGACTCTCTTAAAAAAGCAGCCTCTCCGAGCCGCTGGCTGTGAACTGATTTTCCCCTGTTCCCTGGTGTCACACGGAGGCACCACCTCCTCTCAGCACGTCCCCAACCCGCAGCAAAAGGAGCATTGGCCGGGTTCGCCCTTGGATGCGCTGGCTGTTGAGCGCCAAGCGCAGAGCGAAGGTCTCCCCGGGGACTGCTGGGGTGGCTCGTGCTCCGTCTCCTCTCTGCACAAGCCCTTTCCTACCCCACGCGGCAGTTTTTGGAGGGAAGAGGCACGAAACAGCCCGAGGGTGATGAGTGCGTGAGACTGGAACTGGGGCGATCGCAGCTGGGGAGCAGGCACCGGCAGCGGCTCTGTGCCGGTGAGGTCCGCAGGGTGGAAGGGGGACAAAGCCGTCCCCGGCCAGCCTCACCGGGAGCCGCTGCCGGGGAGCAGCAGGAGAGGGGAGCGGGGATGCCAGCTGCGTGGCCAGGGAAGAGGATAAAAGCAGAGGCTCTCAGGCTGCCTCCCCTCGCCCAAGGGAAGCCTCTGCCCCACAAGCGATGCCCCACGCCAAACCCCAAAGTCGCTGTTAACGGAACACAAGTAACCCACAAATAATATTAAACACCATATGGATCCCAGAGCGGTTTGAGCTGCGCTAATAATTCCTTCCAGAGGAGACTCGTACTTTGAACAGACTAGTTACTAAATGCCAGTTAAACCAGTGTGAATCTGGAGTGACCCGGGTGTCATCTCACCTAACGTCCCCCCTGGTTCACACCGAAGCTGCGCAGGGCTCATCGCTCCTTTTATTTGGCCCCGAAATGCCGCAGTCGCTCCCTGATTTAGGCAGACAGGCCCCTCGGCTCTCCGTACGTGGCACAGGCATGAGTGCACGCTTTGCTTTCTTACATTGAGCTTACAGTGCGTTTTTATGGGAATACTGGTTATTTCTCAATGCCCTGCTCGCAGCTGTGAGCCGTAACGTGGTTGCACGTTTGCACTGCTGCGTTTGCTCTTGAAGCTGCACGTGGCAGCATCCTCGTGTGAGAAGTGCGGGACTCGCTGGTGGATGGGATGGGGCTGGCCCTGCACACTCTTGCACCGCCCAGACCTGTCCCCCGTAGGGTTTAGGAGGGTTCTTAAAGGGAAGGGGCCAAATTCTTGCTTGGCCTCTCCAGAGCATCGAACATTGCTGAGCAAAATCCATCCCCTAGCGCAGCCCCGTCTGCAGGATCACCCTCCAATGGTCGTGTCACGTGTATGACCTCCGTGGGATGAAACGACCACCAAAGCTCCTCAAACAGGCTATAACTGAGGTTTAGGGGGCCTCGATCCCGGGATCACTTGTTCATTAGTCCGCGTGATATCAGTGGGTCCTTTTTCCTGTCAGCAGCTGTAGCAGCATCAAACCTCAGTCCTGTGAACTGCGTGCAGGTAATCAGAGAGGAAGGTTGTGTTAGTGAACCTTGTAATGTGCGACCAGTGAAATTTCACCTGGAATATCCATCCTCCGAGCACCTAAGGAGCAGAACAATGTCAACAAATTGGACGGGATTCAGAGAAGAGCAATAAAAACGATTAAAGGGCCGGACTGATTTATGAGGAAGGATTAAAAGAGTTACATATGTTTAGCTTGGCAAAATCGTGACTAGGGGTGGGATACGGTATCTGTCTGCAAGTATGAGAGGGGTGTAAATACCCAGGGAGGATGGGAATTATTTAGCCTGGTTCAAGTGGGAGTAATAAGATTAAATAAAGGAAATAATCTTTGTGACTGGGTTGAAGGAAAAAATTCTTCATGGTTAGAGCCCATTTCCATATGGAATAATCTCCCAAAGGAAATAGCTGAAGCCTCAGGACTTGAATCGTTAGAGGGCAGTCCAGGGAGCAGAGCATGGGGAAAATGACACAAGAGTTTGGAAAACGCCAATTCCTGCAATTCCACCCATGCCATAAGAGCAGTTAGGATGTTTATATCCTGCCATTAACCAATGCTTTGATGTGGGGAGGGAAATAGCGGGGGAAGAGGGGGGAAAAAACCCCAACAATTGTACAAATTATCTATGCACTTAAAACTGCAAATTCAAAAGGGAAGAAATTCAAACCATTAGCACAAGTTTCCCAAAGAGTGTCATTGCCAAGCTGTCAAGGAGGGTTGTGAAACCCCCTCCCGTGGCGTGATGGGGAGAGGGCTGACCTTGAGCATCCAACAGCGCTCACGAACGCAGCCCCAAGTCCCTGCATGACAAACCAGCTCAGGACCGAGTGAGAATCAAAATAAAGCCATTAGCAGGCTTCCAGTTACCCTGGTAGCTCCTTATTTGTACAGCGCTTTCTCTAACAATAATTGTAAGAAAAGGTTTTTCCCCTGTAATTGTGAAAAGGGTAAAAAAAAAAAAAAA
>VZTL01007238.1:42345-64618 GCA_013400535.1 Scopus umbretta
CCCAACTTCAAAGTGAAGCACAACATCGTCCACATTAAAAACAAGCCTAGGTAGAGTCTGGTTCTCTATCAAGCAATTTAATCTCCCTCTCTTTAGCTGTGTAAGGCCAAATCCTGGGCATACGTGACTTGGCCAAGTTGGCTTCAGGTCTGCTCCTTGCATCTTCAGTGGGTGCCCTGACGTGGCCCCAGTGTTGTCCCCGCGTCGTTCCCAACCCTTCATCCCACTTGCGGTCCTGAAGGCATCACCCAAACCTGCCATGCTCTGTGTCCCCTGCGCGCAGCCTGTACAGGTCACCTGTGCAGCAAGTGCCACCGATGCTATCTTGAGGAAACGCTGCGGATTAGAGGCGGAGAAGCAGTGTGAGGATGGGAAAAGAAAGGAGTCTGGGAGAATCCAAATCATCAAAAAGTTCTTGGAAGGAGTGAGACCTAAAGGAGAAGCTTAAAGGAAGCCATTAATATTAATTGACGGAGATAAGAGGAGTTCAATGACCATATAAAAGAGGGGGAAAAATCACAAGTGTAAGTGCAAGAGCCACCGAGGAAGACAGGAGCTGCTCTGAAATGTTCCGAATGGAACAAATCCTCAAGTGGTGTAAATCAGGAGAGCTGCCTCTGGGATTTGGGAGTGGCGGGTGACAGTGGCTGATGTGATAGGGGAGTTAAAGCCAAAATAGGTTTGCAAACTGGCTGTGCTGGCCAAAGGACATTATAGGGTGGCTCGCTGCCCTTAGGGATGTTATGGGGTGTCCTGGTGCCCTTGACTCAGCCATGGATGGTGCCCGTGCCACTGCTCAGAGTTCAGGTTTCCAACTCCCTTAATGCTGTACAAGACAATTGTACAGCATTACAATTGTACAGGGGAGCAACTGCCAGTCCTGGGGTTTAGTGCGAGGCCACGACCCTGCCGACACCCGCCTGCGTCTCAGCGTTAGCGGTTGCTTATGTGCAGAACTGGGACCTGCTCTGCTAAGCTGCACCAGGGGAGCTCTGAGCCCCAGGGATGAAGGTAATGCAAGATAAAGTCTAGAAGCAATGATCATCTAATCTCCCATACCCATGCAAAACATGCCATAGCATCTACAGAGAGCGTTCCAACAGCGTCTGGAGTAACCTTTTACCTCCCAGCAGCATATCCCCTTCAAGCGCTCTCAGTTCAGGGTTTTTCTCTTTACTTCGCTGCTGGGTCAGCTACCTTAAATGCAAAGCACAGGTAATTTAACCAAATTGTGCCTGGGTTTCTCGGAGCAGCCCTCAGCTGTAAGACTCAAAGCCACCAGGAGAGCGCTGCAAAGCAGCTGCTGCCACTCAGCTTTAATATCTGATTTCCTTCTTGAAGTCCGGGCTGTGCTTCTTGTTTATTTTTCTTCTCTGTTATTGGCCTTGTTTGCTGTTCAGCCCCGTGACTTAGCACAAGAGGAACATCGCTCGCTTTTTTTATCATTAGGGTTTCACAGTGCTTAAAACCGCAGGGTGAAACCTGTGCACATAAAAGTCCAGGTGGAGTTTGGGGAAACGATGGATGGATCTGCCGGGCAGCGGGGCTGGCAGGAGCGTGTCCCCGCCGTGTGCCAGGCCTTGCACCACCCACCCCCTGCCAGCGTCCTGACTTCACTCCCCTCTCCGCGCACGTTCAGTTTAAATGGGAATCACGAATCTGGCGTCTTCTGACTTCCCAGCACTTGAGTGGACAGCCTAAGCCTGGCTTTTTTAATGCCTTTTATTAAATAACTTGGCTGTAGCTCGGTTAAAATGATATCTCTTACACGAATGCAGCAATTCTGTAGTTACGCCGTGCCAGCAAGGTTCCGGTTGCGTTTTTCGTGTGATTTTGCTGCAAAAGGGACAAAAAGTTCACAAATCCCAATCTTGGGGGCCATTTGTAATTGCACGCTAGCAACAGCAATTAGTCCAAGCAGGCTCTTGTTCTGGGGCAGGATGGCGTCTCTGTGCTTTCTCTCCAACAGCAGGCGGTGCCAGCTGGGTGGGAAGGTGGGGACGGCAGTGGGGACAGTGGTGAGCAGCCGGGGTGGCGCTGGGGTTGAGACGTCCCAGGGGCAACGTGGGGCTGGGGACCCGGCAGCCCACCTCCTGCAGGGCTAGGGGGCACACGCCGCTGCGAGCCCCAGCCGCCTTCTTGAGGAGCTGCAGACGAGCAGGTGGGGAGCTGTAACTAAACCGCCGACTCTGCTATCTCCCGAGAGCAGTGAGTTTGTTTAAACTTTCATGATTTTTTGAGAGAGGAAGTAGTGTTTACTCCTTTGTTGGTTTTTTTCCCCCTCTTGTGTTTTGACAGTTTTGTTTCACTGGGGCACTTTTATGAGGAGCATTTTATTATTTTACTGTGTTATTCATCTGCATTTTAATTGCACACAATAAAACTTGAAAGCTCCCAGCAGAGAAAATCCTATAGTACTTCCCATCCTGTCCCACTGGGGACGAATAGCTGGGGTCCCGTCGTTTGTCAACAAACAGGGCTGAACCCTTTGTAAGAAACACACTGATTTTCCTGAAGTATAACAGTAACAACTTCTAATTAGTGTTGTCAAACGGTTACATTTAACCCACCTTCGTTTTGGGGCAAAGGGGTGTGTTTTGAACGGAGCGGGTATTGTTTGGAGGCAGGACAAGAAAGACTTGAGAGCACCAAGCCTTCTTGGGTGAAACGTGTCATCTCAAAATCCCTGACAGATGCTGGTCCCCAAAATACCAGGGGGAGGATCCGTGCCCCTGCGACAGCCCTGCGTTCCATCCTGTCCCCTACACCACCAGCACTGCTTGGGTTTGGGTTAACTCTGCAGAGAACTATCTAAAACCCTTTCCCGTTCACCGAATACGGTGGGGTTTGCTTTTGTTCTCTAATCTCCAAAACCAAAAACTCCCGGCTAAATGCCTCCGGGGAAATCCCTGCAAAACTCCCCTGTGAAGCATTGTGGGATTTGGAGAGCATTCCCTATCCGATGTGGGAGCACGGCCGAGGGGCTGAGCCCACCCTGATCCCGGTTCCTCACCTGCCCAGACCCACGTGTGCCGCCAGAGCCAGCGAATTCTGCATGCAAGCACAAAAACAATAAAAAATTCATCCGCATATCAGGGTTAGACCTTCAGGTCTCTGTGCCTGGGCTCTGCGCATGAGACGCGGAGCTTGTGCTTCGTTCCTTGCAAGCATGAGCGCAGGCCAACATCTTGCACTTGAAAGATTAGGGCCTGTAAATCACTTTACCCTCTGCCTTCCTGTGGCTCTCTGTTGTCTGACAGTCTCTTTCTCCTTGTAATTATTAAAGGGGGAAAATAAAAAAAAAGGCAAGTTAAAGTTTTCATGCAGAAAGTGAAGCAGCTCAAATTGCATCCAGAAAAAAAAAAAAAAAAAGTAGTCTTCTATTAAAACATCATCCATCCATTCCTTTCCCCTGCCCCCAGCTGATGTTTAAGGGGATCAGAGGCAGAATTGCAAGGCAGCATTTAAATCAGCCTGGCCACTAGCTTCATATATTAGTGCACCTGTGTTTCTCATCAAACGTGCTACCAAAAGGACTGGTTAAAAGTGCTTTGATCTGACTTTAAATATCCCCAAACATCAGGAACTGAAGGTATTTTAATCTGATTTCACTGGAACTGCGCCGATTTAAGGAAAACAGAACCCAAAATTAAGTTCATATTTTCCATCAATCCCTGGAGTTCGGAGAGAGGAGATTTTTACTGTGAGTGGGGATGGCAGGAGAATAACCCCAGCTCTGCCGCTGTCGCTGCGCTTGGCGGTCGGTCGCAGCAAGGCAGGAGCATCTTGGGAGCAGCACTCTGCCATCAGCTGCTTAGAACGAGAAACTTGGCGCTCCGTCCTTCCCTCTTTTTTAGACTTTTTTTGTGGGTTGTTTTTTTTTTTTTCCTTCTCTTTCTCTCCCCACTGCATTTAAAATCTGAGTTTATCTCAGTAACTGTAAAGCACCTGAGACATTTTCACACGCAGTCCCTCTTAGCAAGCATCTCCTCATTCAAGAGGACAGTGTTGCTTGTCCTCAGGTTTGAACACGACTCCTCTGGTGCAAAATCCTGAGCGTAATTTAAATGCCCAGGGTCTGATCTCACTTCAGCCTGCCTTACTCCATTGCCCACACCCCTTTCCCTCGAGGGAATATTAGAAATCCTTTCCCCATCCTCTCCCATCCTGCTCCAGCTTGCAGCCCTCCAAGCATGGAGAGGTTCTCCAGAGCATCAGTGGTCTCTCGTTAGCTCCCAGCCACGTTTGCAGAGGTGTCTGGCAGGACCAAGCCCAGAGACTCAAACAAAACCCCATTTGTTTCCTGCACGTTCTCTTTTCCCTTCCCTCTCCTGTGTTTGTGCAAGGCAAAGCCGGGCTTTGACACGACACTATTATTAGCTCTTTCTCTCCTGCGTCAGAACCTCGGCTGGTGTCACCTGGCAGCACCCCGGTGACTTGGAGCTGAGGATTCAGCCTGGAGAACAGCTTTAATAAGGAGTTTATTCTCAGGCTACCTGCTCAGCAGATGTTTCTGTTTGTTTTGTTTTATGTTTACTTTAATTCTGCTCCTAATGTGCCTGTTATAATGTCTTCTGGCAATACTTCTAGACCTGCACTGGATGGATGATGGCCTCTGTTGTTAAAGGCAAAACTGGGGCAGCTCTGAGCTGTGTTATCTTCAGATCTCTCCAGTTAGACTTAAGAACTTGCTAAAACACTCAGCTGTAAGCTTTTTTTCCCAGGACAGCCCAGGATTTTCCCAGTGCTCCTGTGCCTCTGTGCTCCTCTCCCTGCCCTTTCAGGAATCATTGCATCTCGCTGCAAACTGTACAGCAGGTCCAGCTGCTGCCCCCTTCAAAGCCCACCTCTTACCCAGCCACGGCCAACAGGACCCAGCTGCAACATGCTGCAGATTCCCTTTCACTTCGTTGCTGGATAAAAACCCTTGACTTTACAAAGTAGGAATTTTCGAGCAAATGAGGCCGGCTGAAGCCACAGGAGAGAGGGACGTGTAAGCAGAGAAAAGAAAGAGACCACTCTTGGTGTGGTGGTGGGCTCATCGAAAATAAGATGCATGCCCAGACAAGACAGGCTGAAAGATTATCTCCCACCCTGAGGAAAAAAAAAAAAAGACTTTTCCCAGTGGCCGATTGTTTGGCTGGACGTTGATTGAGAGCTCCGGCTCAGATAAAGGCTGGAGGGTTGGCGATAATATCAAAAAGGCAGTCGGAGCTTGGGGCCAGCCAAGTTGTCGTTTCCTAATACTGCTGCTGCTGTCATCCAGCCTTCTGGGGCACTGAAGAGTCTGGAGCGAACTGTTGAAAAAGTGTTTTAAAAAATAAAGTCAAACCCTTATTCCAGAGCGGTTCTCTCCTCCACAGACCCAGCTCAGCCTTCTCTTGGAGATTGTGCTAAACTTCAGCATTTGATCAAAAAAAAAAAAAAAGAAAAGATAAAACATATAGGTAGAAATCAATGGAGCCTTTAAACACTGTGCTGTGAAAAAGGCTGCACTTTACTGTTGTCTTTCTGAACCCTGTGAAATGCTGGGAAACTGTTTTTAATAAACAAGAGTTCAAACAGTGGGGCTCCGTAGCCAACAGTCACGCCTTAAACTCTAAACTTTACATGAAAACTCTCAGATCCCTTTGAACTCTTTTTTTCCTCCCTGGCAGAGGATTCCAGTGTTTATGCATTTTTTTGAGATTGCTGGCGGGATCATGAGGAGGGTTTTAATATTTTTTTTAAACAATCTCCTGCCTTCAGAAACCATTAATGCCCACTAAGAAACATCAAGGCATTGCTTTGAAGTGCCTTCTGGCTACAGCCCTCTTACACTCTTTGGTTACTGTGCAATCAAATAATTAAATGGAGTCTAAAAAAAATTCTTTTACCTGGTAATTAAACACCCCATGTTGGACAGTTGCAAGGGTTTTTAAAGGCGTTGCAAATCTACAAAGACTTGAAACACAAAAGCACTACATGCTACTAGAATAAGTGAGTAGACACTTTCTCCCTACTTTGGCAACCTGTCACACAGGCAAGGTAAGAGCTCGCCCTCTTCTTCCTGGCTTAACCAAGGTCAGGGCAGTGAATCCCAAAGGAGAAAGGACAGAGCAGAGAGTCATAAATTAGCAAAGCTAAACTCTCAAACTTTTTTTTTTTTTCATTTGTTTGTTTGCTTTGGAATAAACAGTAAAGAAGAAAAAGTTGGAAATAGTATTTTGGCTACTTCATCAAATGTTGAATTACGGGCCGGCGTCCATCCCAAAAGGCCATGAAGCCCAATTTGGACGCGAGCTGTCTCTGCAGGCTTTGGGCGTTTGGCTCGGTGCAGCGCGGCGTCTCTTGGGAACGCCGGGATGAGAATGCCACCCGCCCCAGGTGGCCCGGGGACACCAGCGCTGGGCTGTGTTTGGCAGGACTCTCTCCAGCTCATCCTTTTCTGGAAGGCTGTGGAAGAGCAAGGGCATTTTGGTGACAGCTTCAAAAGAGTGGGGCGGGTATTGTAATGGGGTGTGTTGCGATCTGGTGTCCAATAATAATTCCCTGGCTGGGAGGAGAGGGAAAGGGCCACCTCCTCCACTCCTGCGGAAACTTGTCTGCCTTCAAGGTACCCTTTTGATGGAAGCTTTCTGAAACCTGGTTGTTTCACTTCCCAGAAGTTAGCTGAGAAAGTTTTCTCCGGTTCCAACCTAAATTGGCCCTTCCTTCCTGGAGCTCTGCTTTGATCTGGGCATTTGAATCTCAATGCAAAACGCTGGTGCTTTGCCTGGTTTTTGCATGGCAACAACACAGGGCAGGGTTTAACCCCTCCCCAGCCACTCTGGCTGGAGCGGGCTCCCCACCTACACGCTCCGTCAACTGCCCCCTCGTTATTCCCGAATCATCTTTGGAAACCAGCTGGTTTTACAACATCTGTCCCAGGAGCAGTGTCCGGTCCCCAAGCCCTGCCCTTCGCCTCTCTCCTGCTGGGGCTGGAGGGAGGTGGGTTGGTTGGCCTCTGAAGGCAAAGACCCCTCCACCTGCCTTGTAAGTCTTTAATGTTTGTACCTGTAGAGGAGAGACACTTTGGTTAGCAACCTGCTGTGAAACTTCTGGAAAGGATGTTGTGTTTGTAGGGCTACCAGAAAGCTTTAGAGGTGTAAGGATTTTTAGGAAACAAGAACTTTGGAGAAGGCACAAACCTTTTGCTCCGAGCTCTGCCAGGCTGCCACCTGCAAGTACTATGAAGGGGTGGAGAGTTTTTGCTGGACTCCTCGCTGTTCATATTTTAGGGCTGGATGAGGCCTTGAGGGGTCAGCTGGGCTTCCTTGCAGGGACGACGCTGATCTCTGGGAAGCAGCTCTGCAAGTTGGGGGGCAAAGGGAAGAGCCAAGGTAGGAGCATCCCAGCCGTGCATCCCATTTAGCCTTTGACTTTTGAAGGATTTTGAGGGAAGGAGGGCTCGCTTTAGGCCAGCACAGCAGAAGGCGAGAAGAAGGGGAAAAAGAGGGGAGCTGCCATGCCGGTGGGAGCGGGAGCAGGGAGTGCTGCGACTGCAGATGAGGAGGCAGCGCTGGAGACGTGTGTGAGGAATGATGAGGTGGTTGTTTCAAAGCAGGACAAACTGTAGGGTTCAGAGATGTTCCAGACTCCTGCAGGGCCCAAGACAAATGGTGAAAGCCAGAATTCCCAGAGGGTCTTTTGGTTTTCTTTTTAAAAAAAATAAATAAAAAAATAAAAAAAAATCATCTACCTGTCAAATCTTACCAAGTGAAGCACTGAATTAAGGAAGGCAAGACTTAATGGGCTTTCTTCCCTAAAAATAGTTCTTCTTATGAAAGAGATGAAGGGCATTGCCCAGGGAGGTCAGCCAAAATTGTCTGAAATTATGCTATCACCTAGATCTGATGTCCAAAATTAGCCTCCTCTCTCGCTATGTGGGTTCAATGCTCCCTAAAGATTAAACGCATCACAACACTCATTTAATTTAAAAGAGAGGCTGAAACATACGGCATGCCATGGTTTAAATGTTAGAAAAATTCAGCTTGGGACTCTTTGTTATGATTAGTAATATGGTAATGAAGGCGCGGGGGAAAGGAGTCTGTGTGCAGGGCTGCGTGAGGAGGCTGGGCAAGGCTGCGGGCAGGAATCGGGGACATTGCTGGGAAGAATGGAAACGACCTGAACCAGAGCTGCTTTCACCATCCAGAACTAGTCTGACCTTTTTTCAGAAGGGGAAGGAAGATGATTTGCCTTAAATAATTCTCCAGCCTCCTCTGTGTGGGTGTTTTCTGGGCTCTGTGATTAAGAGAGAGCATTTGAAAGCAATGGGATAGGAACCTTGTTTAAAGACTGAGCGTTCCTTTCTTTTTTCCTTTTTAATTAATGTGAGGTTGCTGCTGGAGTGGAGTAGTTGGATGAGGGTGTTTGAGGAACATGAGGTTAATGGAAGGTGAAAGAGGACAGGAATAAAATTGCCAATATGAGCCAAGCAGAGTGTGAACCGGCAGATGCTCCAGCCCAGCTGGCACCTGGGGAAAGGAGGGAGTTTTCATGGGACTTCACCAACGCAAAGTGCCCTTCCCAATATCGGCGCCGTTAAAAATAACATAGTCTGTAGTCTATCCTTATGTTCATGAGGGGAGGGGGTGGATTTTGTCACGGTGTGTGGGTCTTTGTTGCACCGTCTGAGAAATGGGTTTGCAGAAGAGCACTGGAAGGGTATGGACAGAGTTGATGTGCCTCAGGATGCTGTAAATGGTGTGTTGGGAAGGATGGGAGCCTCCCGTCCCCTGTGATGGTGCAGTGCATTGGTTTCCTGGAGAAAGGATCTCCAAATTATTGCTGCCTGGCGCCTGTATCCGCTGCCAGTCCTCAGTGCTGCAGGGGGCAGACAGCCTATCTCCTCCATCCCTGGCTTCCAAGGAGGGCTGCCAGGAATTTCAGAGCTCTGAGGTGGTTTGGCCAACTGGGACCGCTGCTGGATGTAGGCTCGTGTATCAGGGAGGTGTGTCCACCCTGCCACGGAGCTGGGGCACCTCTTCCCGAGGCACAAACCTCTTCTAAGTGCCCCACGCGGACGCGGCGGTACGTGTTGAGTCGGTGCCCTCAGTCACTAGCACTGACACCATAGCCGCCTCCTGCGCTTGCACCAAACGCTGGGAATTGAAAAACCGGAGACAGAACTCATGCCTTGAGGGGGTTGGTAATATTATTTTATTTTATTTTATTCTAACCTCATGATTTTAGGGGCAGCCTCGTGCATTTTTTTGCATGCTGACTCAGATGTTTTGTACCCTTTGAGCCAGGCAATGCCAAATGTTCCGGGCAGGGGGAGAACAAAATAAGTCACTCGTATCTGCCGTGACCTACCCGCCAGCGCGGGGCCAGCGGAGAGGCCCGCGAGCGAGGGCTGGGATGCTTTCTGCATCCAAATGCAGCCTATTTTTTGCTGAGGGAAGCCAAACGCACGTTTCCAGAGTCCTTGTCCCCACTCCTCTCGGAGAGGAGAACTGAGCCCGTGGCTGCCCCCTCCACGGCACCGCCCCGCTCCCCACCGCTTCAAGCCTTTTTTTGGGACCGAGCGAGACCGTTGCTCATCGCCACACGCCCCCAGCAAATCCCAGCTGTGAAACACTTGGCAAGGAGGCTTTCCCCCCTGCCAAAAAGCCTCTAGGCGATGCATGCCCATGACTCCCAGCCCGCTGCTCCCTCTGGGGCTCCGTGGCCCAAACGCTCCTGAGGACCGTTAAAGGTCCGTCAACGCGTTTTAATTGTGCCGTAACCAGGACCGGTGTTTTTGTTGGACCGTGACCCAGCCTGCAGAGCAGACACACGGCTTTGAAGCTCGCCTGGCCGCCGCTCGCCCCGTCCACGCCGCCAATTATCCACCGCGCAACTGCCTAACACGGGCAGGTTTACCTACCTCCGTGGGTGTTGTGGGGCTTAATGAATGCTTCCAGCACGCTTTGATGATGAAAAATGCTCTAAGTGTTAAGTATTAGTGTGATTTAAGCATGTGGAGCGGTTAGGGCTCGCTCACGCCATCCTTCCTGCAGTGCCCGCGCCCTGCTCGCGTTTGCTTTTGCTGAGCCAGCTCTTGCTATGGATGTCCCTCCTCTGGAAGGACCCAACTTGGGACATTTTGGGTCCCTCCTCTGGAAGGACCCAAACCAGGACGTTTCGGCAGGTACCATAACTCTGTAAGCAGCTCTGTGGGCACTTTTTTTTGCAGCATGAGTTGACATAGCTTTCATTAAACCTTATAAACTTAAGCGAAACTAAAAGAAAAACATTTGGGTCAAAATAAGGTTCTTGCTCCCTCCCCATCTTTTGTACCGTTTAAAAAAAAAAAAAAAAACAGGTTGGAAGTCACACTTTTTAAGCTGTAACAGTAGAACTTTCCCACGCTGCCTCTCCATTTAGCAGCTGACAAGCCAGACCTGTAATCACCATCTTTATCCCGAGACAAGCTGAAAAACAAAATGTTTCTGAAATGCTGAAGGTAGGTGAACATTTTCAGAGTGTCACATATTAAGGTGGTGTCTAACGAGCTCCATGTCCCACTTATAATTGAAACAGAAGAGAGTATTCACTTTTCATTCATTTTTAAAAGACTATTCAAATACCCTTTCATCTCCGCTAAACAGCCTGCCATGTATTTGAAGCCATTTTATATTTTGTTTCTACAGACATCCAAAAAACAGAGGTGAGTGTTTTGGAACATTGATAGAAAGATGCAAAGGCTTGTGAGGCACTGAATGGCTTCAAGCTGCCTCAAACACATTCATCTTCCCAAGAAGAATTAGGCACAGTGTGATTCATTTTAATAGCAGAAGAAAAATAATACTACGATGTAGTGCTAAGTTCCCAACCTTTGATGGTAGACTAAAAAAAGAGAGAGAGGGGGAAAAAAAAATACCTTTCTTCCCTTATGTTGTTGAAGTCTCCCTACACCCATCCGTTATGTCCAGCTTATCAATTAAGATGAACCCCATGAACTTCAGATGGTTTTTTTAAAACAAGGCACCGTCCATTTAAATGTGTAAAACTGCCTGCAGCTCCCTTGAACTGCAGGATTCAGTCCTGAGCTCTGTGTACTCGGTATGAAGTTGAGCCCTTTGATAGACGTTTTAGTGATGTTTTAAATGAAGTCTTCTCATACACACAAAATAACCCAGATAATTTAAAACCTCATAGAAAAAATAGGGTGGGGAGCGGGGGCGGGGGGGGGAATAGTCGGTGCCATTGGTCTAGCAAAAGAAAAGAGGCTGGCTTTGGTTACCAACAGGACAGACCAAAAGCATTTCCACAATTGCTTTCCCAGGGTTACTTGCTTGAGCCGGAGAAGGTCTGGGCGACAGCTGGGAGACAAATCCATCCCTGGTATGGGCAGCTTCCCTCAGGAACAAATTAAGCTCGTTCAGCTATAAAATAGGTTTTGTACCATAAATACCAGTGAGAGGGAAGGCGCGCGGGTAAATGCGCCCTGGCGTTTGTCCTGCTCAGCTGCTTCCATCGAGTCTTTCCCTGGTTCATCTCGGCCAAAGCAGCCACATTAGCCAGGACTTTAGAAAGCCGGGTTTTGCGCCGGCAGGTGATGCAGGTGAGCAGTAGTCCCAGCTCAATGGCACCTGGGTGAGGCTGTGGCCACCCTCCATCGCCTGTCGACGAAGCCCTCCGAGGTGCCACGGCGCTGCAGGCAAGCTCCAGCACCGGGCCCACCGCCTCCCCTTGACCATCACACCCTGGCTTCTTCATCCCACTTACAACGCAGAAGAAAAGTCCCCGCTCCCCTATCAGCCCACTCGCCCCATCGGGTAGGCTTGGCGGTGCAGTCAGACTAGGCTAAATTCGTAGCTGACTTACCCGAGTGGGCTGTAAACCATTTAATCTGAAGAGCAGCCCCAGCCTTTGCCTTGCCTTCTTGAACTGCAACCGCTTCCCAGCAGGAATACCTCCTGCCAAGGCTCAGCTACTGTTTCCAGCTACCGCCATACAAGAGAAGAAACCTTTTAAGGCGTTAAGGGTGAAAAAAAAAAAGTCAGACAATATTAATTTGAAAAATATAAAATTTTAATAAAGGCTACATCTCTTAATTACAATAATTATTGTACCAAGTAATTTTTTTTTTTAAATGAAACTCTTTATAATGCATAATTTACAGTATAAGTAGAACAAAATGCCATGGCAAAAGTCATGAGTACAGGACTTGTAATAAAAGGCATAAAATATATTTATACATAAACCCCTTAAACAAACAAGGGAAAGCTTGAACCCTGAATATAGGGCGACGCATGGTCTCGTAACACCATGCAGGCACAGGTACTGTACTGATTAAATTTTAAAAACACTAGAGATAGTGTATTAATATTTTCACCATACATTTTCTACAATATATACAGACTTACACAAAGTAGCAATGGCAAACAGAATGCACAGATTAACTTAATCAACACAAAACCCAACTGTAGAAATGCAAGGTCTTTCTCGGGAAAGGGTCGCTCTGTCCCAACACCCACGCACACGCACACACGAAGCTCTGCCAAGGGTTGCAGAGAGCCTTCGCCCACATCTCCCACGGGCTCACATGGGTGTTGTGAAGGTAAGGCCAAAAAAAAAAAAAAACACCAAACCAAAACCACCCCAAACCAAACAAAAAACCACCCCCACCCAACCAAAAACCACCACACAACGGATCACGCGCTCCACACCGATCTGAAAATACGCCCCATCGTAGTTACACGTCGTTGAAATACAAGTTGTGCTAACATGGAAGTAGAACGGCTAAAGAAAAAATTAGCTAGCTATGTGGAATACATACAGGTTTTTTTAATCTGGCTTTTGCAACGTGTCCTTTTGGTGTGCTAAGTATGGAAACGGGAACTGGACGGCGGCTTCTACAGCATTCCCAGGCTCAGGGTTTTGCTCTACCTTGCCTGAAGCGAGAGAGGCACTGGACACCGCACGGTGCCCTCGCCACTGACAGCGGCAAAGCAAAAACCTCACACCGCAGAAATCCATGGACAAAATAACAAGTTGCTGTTGTTACATTGCATCTAACGGATTTAACGCTTAAGACCTTTATTTCAAATTAGAGCAGCATAGATTAAAATGCACCGGTCTCTAGATGAATGGTAGGACAGTATTTTTATTTCGGCTTTTATTATTATTTCTTTAGAAAAGTTTTATCTTCACTTGGAGAAATACTGGGCACAACGTCACTCCTTCCCTCCTCCCCCTTCAAAAAAAAAAAAAGAAATCATGAATGCGCTCATAGCCAAACTCCTAAATTTTAGATAGTGGGAACAATATAAAAAAATAAAATCCTTCCTCCCATCACGCCACTTCCCAGCCCCTCTCTTCTCCATTGTTAAAGCAGCATATCCAAAAACTGGACTTAAGGGAAAACAGACTGTTCAATAAATATCAATAAGGATTACTGTTAAGGTAAGCTATACACAGTTTCTCTTAGTCCATAGATTTCAGATCCCCAGGAAATCATATATTATGTATGGAAGTCTCTCAAACACGGTCTGCATCTCCAATAGCCAACAGTGGTCATGTTTTTAATAAATAGTTCAGGGTTTTTATCATCTCAGTACCCAACTCATGAATAATAAATGCCATTTTTTTTCCTCTAAGGCTATTTCAGTAAAGTCTTCATAGACTTCACTTTTTTTCTTCATTGGTTCAAAACTTTCCTTCAGAGTTTTTTTTTTTTTTTTCTCCTTGTCATCACTACTGTTGTGTGTCCAGAGACTTTTCTAGCTTAACTTTTCTTAAGAAACACAGATGCCATCAATCGATCCTTTCTACTTTCCCAAGAATCCTTCCTTCGTACATCGGCAGGATGGTTTCGTCTTCCCAAATCTCTTCAAACACCGCACCGCAGTCAAACTCGTCGCTTGCTTTTTTGAAGTAGTATCTGTGGTAAGGAGAATTAAAACACGGTTAAAAATCAAAAGGTAAAGCAAAGGATGCTTTGGCGGTTCTTTTAACCACAACATTTCCAATCTCTCGCTCCTAGGATGCTCCTCCAGCGCCCAGCGTTGCCAGGAAAGCCTCAGGACTGCGCAGGTCCAGCAACATGAAAGCATCGCCGGGGCTGCGGGGATGGCAGTGCCGATGGGATGGAGGGAGCAGGGCTGCGCACGCTCCTCAGCGGTGACAACAGCTTCTACAGTGAGTAAATTACACGCGTTGGCAGTGGATATCCTCAGCCATAAAGACAATTAGAACGCGCGGTGATTTCTGGTCAGATCTCTTATTTGATAAATAAGTCCGTAGAATTTCAGTGCAAAGCATTCTCAAGGTTCCCCTCTCTCCCCACCTTCTTTCTTTCACATGTTTTCTTGTTTCAGAGCTGAAGCCCAACATTAAAATTAGCAACTGTTGTTAAAAGGAGAGGCTTTTTAGGCATACAGATGGATTCAAAGAAAACCACCCCAGCTTCCTGCACCGCAAAAGCTGAAACTCTGCAGTACCTCTAGTGAAAAAAAAAAACAAACCAACCAGGAGCCTCACATTCGAAACAACCAAATGCTTAATTCACGGATCCATTTTAACCGACAGAAACTCCTGTATTTGTTTCCCGACGCTTCCCAGCAGTCAGAGGCGCAGAGCGGCCCTGGTCCAGCCTGCGGGATGTGACACGGGGAGGTCAAGTAGCAGTGTCCTGCATTCCTCCTCTTTTGCTCCGGGTCGTTAGATCATGAAGCCAACGCTCCCAGAGACAAAAAGCACCCCCACCCCTCCTGTGTCAAACAGTAAGGACCCCTCTATTATCCTGAATTAGACCGTTCAGCTTCTTGATTAAAGGTTCCTTTTATCCCGTTTGGAGCTTTCTTCCATCTAAGGCTGCTTAATTGCATATGCACAAATGAAGGGCTTCCATTCAGAGGGGTAGCATTTAGGGAGCCTGTCCGTCTGCCGCCGCACACCTCCTCGGACATGCCCGCTCCCTTGGAAAAGTGCTTTGCCATCTGATCGCCAGGGATGGAAAAACCTTCATCAGATGGATTACAAAGAAAAATATATAAAAAAAAAAGTTAACCCCTCCCCTGTAGTTTCCAGACAACTGGGGTTGGCAGATGTTTGTTGGGGGAGTGGGGTTTGCAAATATTAGTTTTTTTAGGATGGGACAGGAGATCAAATTAAGCTCGCTTTTACTATTAAAACTGAAAGAGCCAGAGCAAGGTCTTAGCATTTGTTTGGTTTTTTCGGTTTGTTTTTTTTGCGACTGTTCTATTACACATTTTTAAAATACTCCGTAACAACAGCATGCAAATCTATTTGTTTTTAGAGTACATTAAAATTATTTTGGTAGGGGGATAAAAGCTGGCTTTTTAGTTAAAGGGACGAAACCAGCTCCATCTAGTCAAGGTATGGTTAGGATTTATTTTTCTAAAGTCATTCCAAGCTGACACATGTTGCGTCTTTAATGGCTCAGCAAGGAAAAACATCTTATTTAAGTCCTTCAGAGCCTGCACTCATTGAAGTCAATGGCCCAACTCCCACCAACTTCCATGCTGCAGGTCAAGGCCACAATTCCCCAGGCCAGCAGCCTTGAAACAAAACCAAAAAAACCCAAGGAAAGTTTGAATGAATTACAAAGAACTTTCTCTTCCCTTTCCCTTTCTCCGCCCCTCTCCAGATAACAGCCGCTCTTCCCAATAACTTCCTCCACAAGCCCAAGCGCTGGCTGTGTTTACAAATTTTTATTTGAGAAAACACGCTATGACCTTTTACATAATTACAACCTTATTTCACAGAGAAAAGAGGGGGGGGAGAAGAGGAGGCAAAGCAAAAAAAAAGTCGTCCCCCACAACATCTTCAAACAAGTCACTCTGCTCTTATTTGCTCAGAAATGGGCTTTCCATTGAAACATATTTTATGTGGCAAGCTTTACTCTTTTTCTTTTTTTTTTTTTTNTTTTTTTTTTTTTTTTTTTTTTTTTTTTTTTTTTAATTTTTTGGGACATCTGGCACCAATCGAAGCGAGCAGGCCTGGCGTTTACAGCTCTGTTTTGAACCGCTGCCATCTTCAGATTACCCGACACCACCCAGTTTTTTTGTGCGTGTATGTTTGTTTTTTGTTAACGCCATCAGTATTAAATCACGGCTTAATTCCTCCTTTTTTTGGGGGCGGGGGGGAGAGGAAAGCAAAGCGGCGATTTCCTGGCGGCTGCCCCACGGCGGGGCCGGCTGCATGGCTCTGGCATCGCGGGAGCCCAAGGTACCCGCCTCACAAACTGATCCAATCAATAAAGAATTTGGAGAGCGGAGCATTTCTGCATGTCTTTGTGCATTAAATGAAAGGCAACGGCTTCAAAGACATGCTTATTAAATGTGCCTTAAAAAGAAATCAATGCCAGATGTGACCAAAGCAGCCTAGTTAGTGCCTCCCCGTAACACACACGCTACTCCGGGCACCGCGGACCTCTTCCCTGAAGGTCACCCGCAGTTTCACTCAAAGTCCAGCCAAAAGTCAAAGCTTAGATCAAAATGATTCCCTGGAGGTACACACATTTGTGTAATTAGTTTCACCTTGTGTCTGTGCAAGATAAAATACTGGGCACGTACCCAAGTTCCTTTTATAAATTTCTGTATTGTCTTTACCCAGGTGTAAAGGGGTGAGATCTAAGCAAAACGTTGTTTCATCCTTGTCAGTCACTTAAAAACATTTTCTAAAGTAATTACAGTCTGACAAGGCACAAATAATTGCACCTGGAGGGGCTTTTGGGCCACAGAGATTTTAGTAGCCTATTCCCGCACTTGGGCATCACACAAAAAAATGTCACAGAAAACAAACCAACCAAAAAAAGTGGGTTTTTTTTTTTAGGGGGATGGAGGGAGACTATACAGCTACTGGAGCAGCAGCAGACCAGTTGTGAGGCCAGGGAAACTGGTCTGCAACCGGGGCACAAGGATGCATCAGCCGGAGGAGGAGCAGGGCAGGCCAGGAGAGGCTTTTAGGAGCCAGAAAATGGCGCAACGGTGCAAGAAGCCCAGGGACCTCTCCTGGAGGTTGTCCAGGTTGGGTGTACTTGCAGGTTGCTGCCATCTGATGGCAGCTGGGCGGGCTGCAAAGATGTTTTGGGGGAAGGATTGGCAGTATTTCAGGCCCACTGTGCAACAGCCACAGACAGACCCCAGCTCGGCACCAGCGTGCCCTTAGGTGACCTACTTCTGATCCGCACAGGTGGCCTATCCAAAGCTTGAGACAGGCCAGTGATGGAGCACCAGCTGGAAAGAGCTCGAACCAAACCCAAATGACAATCTGGAGGTTAAATCAGAGGCTGCCAGTTACAGGGCAAGCCTTCTGGCTCTTTGAAGCACCACCAAATTCTGTGCAAATTCAAAACTTAAAAGCTGGAGCTTCCCTCTCCTGCTCACCCCGCAGGAGAAGTGGCCAACAGATGATCCCACTAGCGCCCAGATCCACTGGGAAAGAACAGCAAAAACAGCCAACGTGAAGCTACTGCCATAGGAACTAGAAAAGCAGAGGAAGCAGCAAACTGGCTAAACTGGGAGCTGGGCCCTGGAAACCAGACAGGCAGGGCTCGCTGGCGTTTCCGAGGAGGAACTTCGTATCGCTGGTGGAGCTCTCCCCGCAGGGCAGAGGTTTTTATTTTTTACCCCTAATGAAGAAAAAAGCGAGCGCGCTGCATCTCAGCTACACGCCCCCTCAGCTGCAACATCCCAACCTTTCACTGACCGCACCGACAGCCACACCATTGCAAAAAAAAAACAACCCACAAACCAATTAAAAATTAAAATTAAATGAGTAGGCAAAGCAGAAGGCCAGCACCAAGATGATTGCCGACCTCAGTTTGGAAACCGAACCCCACCGCTCCATGCCTTCGCCACAAGGCCATCCCAGTTTTTTCCCAGTATTCAAGCTTTTTGGACAAGGATTGGAGCACGAAGACTGCTAGTCCGCATCTTTATGCAACAGGGGGAGAAGGCTGGGGAGGGAGATGGAGAGGAGGTGGCCCGGCAGCCAAGCTGCAGCTCAGGGCCGCTTTCTCCATCTCCAAGTTGCTCTTGGTTTGAGTGGGAAGAGAATAAGATGATGTACAGCCTCTGAAAAGCAAGGGAAATGTATCATTGCAGGTAGACCTGCAAAATACCTGCCGATTCTTCTGACTTATGAAAATATACTAAAGAACAAACAAATCACAGATTCTTACCTGTAATTTCCCTTTTTGCTCAGCTGCTCTTTAAAGTGCCCAAGTGTCAGGCTCTGGGCCTTTAACATCCTCCTGTAGGGAATTTCTTCTCCGCAAAAAAAATAGGTGACAACCAGCTCACTCGACTGAGAGGTGTGAACAAGTGGCAGTTTCTTTGGTTCTTTGTGACTGAAAAACAGAACACACACACAAACCCCTCTATTTTTCCATTTGAGAACACGCCGCTTCACCGCACTCAATCCAGCAGTGTTTCTGCCACACGTAACGCTGGTCAGAAATATCCTGGGTGTGACCCAAAAAGTCAGAGATTCCTGTGCTCGCCGCGAGTTTGTCACGCTGCCCTTGCACCGCCCTTCGCTGGGCTCCCGCAACGGCTCCTGCTCGCTGTGATGGTGGGAATCAGGGCATCGCAAAGCGCCCAGCCACGGGCAGCAGAGCTCTCGGACCGTTTTATGGATGGGGGAACTGAGGGATGGAGGTCGGACGCTTGCTGGAAGCGTCCGAGCAGGACCGCGGGCCAGGGGAGCGTGCGTAGGGCTCACCACGGGCTAACCTCTACCTAGCGAGCCCCGGTATCGCACACCTCTGATTTTAAAAGGCTCGTTTCATCTGCCTTCGTGCAAAGCATCTGCCAAGCTTTCTTCTCGTGCACAAAACCACCTGCAACCACCGACAGCCTACAAAGCAAAACCACTGCCAGATTCTTCACCTGAAGTACACAGGTAATCTTATTTTTCCCCGGTGAGGATAAAATTAACTGGATCTTGTCATTTGCACTAAGAAACCCTTCTTAAAGAATAATTAAAACAATATTACCCGGCAAAATGGCAACCGCTCTAGTGAATACCATGCAGCCAAATCTACAACTGCTTCTGAGGCAATGTACACTTGGCATGTCAAAAGGTCACAAAGTGTTAGTCCGCAGTAATTTAGTCTTCCTAATTTGTTCTAAGTCTTTGTAGAGTGGCTTCAGAAAAAAAGCTGCTAGCAAAGACAGCTGGTGGACTTAAGGTCAACCAATTAAAAATGAAAGGCTCTAGTCAGGTGGCTCAGTCTGGACTTCAAACATTACTCATTGCTTAAGATGAAGAGGGTAAGAAAGAAAACTTTAATTATTTAGGCCATTTTAGACCTCTCTGTAGCAGATTTCTTGTTAAAAGAACCATCCTGTAATTAGACTAATCCAATCTTTGTCCACTTTACAGGAATGCAAGTTAAAAAGAGCCAGAGACAAGATTTGAAAATGTTTTGTTCTTTCTTTAAGAAGAATGTTTGAAAGACAAAATTTCAGATATAAGAATTTCCTCTCTTTTCAAAGCGCAATCCATTTAATGAAAATATAATTATTATATATATAGATTTCCCAATCCTTTTATGCGTGTGCAATACTCACTCTTCTGTCGTTAGACTTGCATTGCAGAAAGGGGTGTTTCCCCCCTGAACAGCAGCGGAGTGGTTTCGATCCCTCTGCTGATTTGAGGTTGAACATCTGAAGTGGAGAAGGGGAGGGCAAGTGGGGAAGGGTGGGGGGGAAGGAGAAAAAAAGAGGGAGAAAAAAAACCCAACTTTTTAAAAAAATTGTTGAAATACAATCTTCTTAATTGAAGTCTCCTGTGGGTCGTTAAGTTCGCTCTTTGTATCAACCCTCACATGTTGTAAACAATCAAAGGAAGAATTAAAAATGCTGTGGGCTAATTTATCCTTCCATACCCAAATGAACGATAACCAGTCCAATTCTCCACTTGGTATGTAGCTGGAGTCCGTCCCAGAGGAAAAATGGGCAAATTACAGCCATCAAAAGAGTGGAAGTAATAGTCTAGGATTCAAACTATTTGCGCCGGGGTAGGGTGGGGTTGGAATAAGGAGGCTCATCCTTGGGGCTCGGCCAAGCCGTGCCGTCACGCGTCCCCACGGTCCCGGCCCCACGGCTGACCCTCTTGCCTAGATGGGGAGGACACCAACCACGTTCCCCCACCGCCTTGCCCACCATCAGCCCGAGCGTTGGCTGAAGATGAGCACAACCACAACCAGCAAACCTCTCCTACCCCTGCTGCTCCCCAAACCCCACCGCGGGACCAGGACCATCCCTCCCGCGGCCGTTACCGTTGCTTCTGCGGCTTGGAGACCTCGGCCAGCCGGCGGCACGCTTCCTCCAGCTGCGCCAGGGTGTTGGGAGGGGTGAGCGGGGGCATGGCGGGGTCCTGGACGAAAGGGTGGGCGGGCTGCGCCCCGCGCGGGTGGCTGCCGGTCCCCCACGGGTGGTGGCGGCCGGGGGCCCCCTTGGCGAAGTCGGAGCTGTAGGCCTTCTTTGTGCTTTGTGTGCTTGGGGAGGGGAAGAAGTCGGGTTAGAAAAGCTGGAAAATATGACTTTAATAGCAGCTCCTATTCTGCTCGCTCCCTCTCAAAAGTCTGTCATAACATGAAAGGAGGTTTATTGCCAAAAACATGACATTTTTGTGGTTTTTCTGGTTCTGCGGAACAGCTTTTATATTAAACCGGAGGAGCAAAGAGTCTCATTTGTTTTTAGCGATTGTAAAAATAGACAGCCCATGTAATATATAAATATTTACCGGGAGCGATATTGCTGTAGACAGCTGCGTATTTACCTATGGGGCTTGTGCTTATTTTGTCTCTCGCTCTCCAGCATCCACTGCCAGACGTTCTGCGCCCGGTCCGCCTCGCCCCCTGGTAGCTGCACCCCACCGGGGCCGGGCAGCCCCCCGTCCCCAGCCGGCAGGGCGACGCTCTCCGCTCCTCTGCCCGGCCTCTTCGGCAGCGTCCCCGTCCTGCTGATGGCGAGAAGGGGACACGAGCCCGCTGTTAGCCCCCGGCGCTGCTGCGGGACTGTCCCCATCAGCCCCATCGCAGCGGGATGATGGGGTGATGGTTTGGGGTGGGTGCAATGGAGAGAGATGCTCGCGACTTACCCAAAGGGCTCCAGCGGAGGAAGAGGGGGGTCCGTGCTTTTTGGGTGGCCCTTGCACTTGGGGTAGCAGTAGTAGTCGCTGCCCGCTGGGCAGCAGCACTGCACCCGCTGAGCCGCCTCCGCTTCGATCTGCTCCTTCGTCTTGGGCACGGTGTGGTGGTGGATGTAGTGGTGGTGGACGTGCTTGGTGGTCTGCTTGGTGATGAATCCCTTACCCACCAAGGCGCACGCCGCCGGCGAGGCCGCGCCAGGCTGCAGCTTGCCCGTCAGCAGGCGGTCAGGGGAGCGGGCACGGGGGCTGTGCCGGCCCATGCCGGGCGACTGGCAGCCGGGGGTCTTCAGCACGCGGGAGAGATGCTCGTCCAGGATGGCCTGGGGGTCCTCCTCGTAGCTGCCGGAGGGCAGGAGCGAGAGCGGGTGCTGTGGATACTGGGGGTTCACCATCTCCCGACTGCTCTGCAGGCTGGCGGGGAGCTCCAAGCCCTCCTTCTCCTCGTCCTGCCGGCCAAGCGAAGGCGAGGAATAAATGCAAGAGGACGGGGAGCCCGCGAGGCGTGTGCTGGGATATCCCCCCCGTGGGCTCGCGAACTGCAGTGTGATGGAATTGCATTCCCCCCCATGGGCAGGATACGGCCCCCTCCCAACACCCCCCAGGCCGGGCGGCACACAGTGAGCTCTGCCCGGCCCCAGGAGGGTTAATCCTCCTACCTCTTTGATTTGCTGCAGCCTCTCCTCCAGACTGTCCATGGTTTCCTGCTCCTGCTTCAGCTTCTCCAGCCGAGAAATGAGCTCTGCGGCGAAGGCAGCCGGCTCCACTGGGGTCATCTCCTTGGGAAGACGGTGGGTCCTCTACAAGGAGCAGGGACAGAAGGCACAAGGCATGTTTAGCGGGCGGCACGGGTGCTTAGCCGGAGCGGCATCGCCGGCCCCGCTACGCTTGTTGTGTCTCCATGTTTGGATGAAAAGACGACCGCAACTAGGCATGGTCTGCTCTGGATTTTTATGAGCTAGTGCTGTGGCCTCATGGAGTGACATCCTCCCCACCAGCGTTTGCCTTCGGCAGGAGCAGTTGGTCGCACTCTGAGGAACCCCGCTTGTTCTCTCTGTAGTACAACCAGCCCATCAGTAGCTACTCTGAAGTAGAAAATCTTCAAAGACTGTTGTCAAACATCAAAAAAAAAAAAAAA
>VZTL01007238.1:64657-80107 GCA_013400535.1 Scopus umbretta
AAAAACCTCTGAGGTGGGAGGGAGAGACTTTAACTCAAGGAATAAAGTGAGTATAAACAGAAAGGAGTTGGAAATTAAAAAAAATAAGATGGGGGAGAAAAAGGGAAAGGAGGAAAAAAAAAAANCTCTTTCACATACTACCCACCAGATGAGGTGGGGCCTCTCTCCGGCAACCACTTAGCTCCAGAAATGATGTGAGGGTAGAAAAAGGCCACTCTGCTGGAAATTGTCACTCTTACACAAGCTGGCTCTATTCAGTCCCTGATCAAAGCACTGCCTTACAGAGAAAGTCGATTTGCACGCCCTGGGACAAAATAATCTAATTTACAAGCTCAGGCTATAGAACTTTCTTTAGGGAGGAAGGGGGAAAAAAAAATACCAAAAAGAAAAAACACATAAACCACCATCACCCCCCCGCCAGAAATATCATCTATGATTTCTTACTGCTTAAGATAGCAGAAAGAGGAATTTTAGCATATTAATCTCGAGACAAGATAAGTTTATACTTGTCTGTGTAAACAGTTTATGCACGGCAGGGATCGGGTGTCTGCAAGTCAACTGAATTAGCAAGTCAGTGAGTTAATTTTTGAGAGCACAGCAGCGCCGCGAATCGGATCCCCTCAAAGCAAGGCACGTATCTGCTGCAAATGTCTCTCTTTTGGGAGATCCTGCTGCCCGCCAGCTTACAGACGGTGCGCTTTCGAAGGCCGCCAGCGATGCGCGTGAGGCCAAGCCCTGGTCTGCTCAGCCCCAGTGGAGGTGTCAGGGTGATGGCCGGAGCCCANGAAAGGGGGAAAAAAAAAAAAAAGGAAGAAAAAAAAAAAAGAAGTCAAACGGTTGCAGATCAGAGAAGTGCTGGTAATTTATTTCCTGGCTACACACTGGGCACCTTTGAGGTAGTGTTGTCTCAACAGTGTCCTAGATCTCTTCCCCCCCCCTCCATCTCTTTGTACAGAAAATGAAGAAAGCTGCTGCAGGCTAGCGGTGCTACACTGCTGAGCTTGGCTGCCTCAAGCAGNCAAGCTCAGGCTATAGAACTTTCTTTAGGGAGGAAGGGGGAAAAAAAAATACCAAAAAGAAAAAACACATAAACCACCATCACCCCCCCGCCAGAAATATCATCTATGATTTCTTACTGCTTAAGATAGCAGAAAGAGGAATTTTAGCATATTAATCTCGAGACAAGATAAGTTTATACTTGTCTGTGTAAACAGTTTATGCACGGCAGGGATCGGGTGTCTGCAAGTCAACTGAATTAGCAAGTCAGTGAGTTAATTTTTGAGAGCACAGCAGCGCCGCGAATCGGATCCCCTCAAAGCAAGGCACGTATCTGCTGCAAATGTCTCTCTTTTGGGAGATCCTGCTGCCCGCCAGCTTACAGACGGTGCGCTTTCGAAGGCCGCCAGCGATGCGCGTGAGGCCAAGCCCTGGTCTGCTCAGCCCCAGTGGAGGTGTCAGGGTGATGGCCGGAGCCCAGGCTCTCGCTAGACCCAACCAGGGCACCTCTGCTTGGACTTAGACCAAGGAGGACAAATTCAGTGCCACTGAAAAGCCTTAACTAGCACCTGGTTTTCAGGGAAGGACCAAAAGGTGATTGTACACAAGCAGGTTTTGCACGGGTGCTGAGAGCGCATGGCTCCTGCCCAACACCAAGCAGCATCTCTTCTCTGGCATCACGTAGGGATGGAAACGCTCTCCTCCCCTGCTCCCTTCCCTCCATGTGTGCCCAGTCCCAGAATTTCCCATGGCCAACCTGTACCCTGCAGCTCCCACCTGAACTTACCGGAAAATGAGGTAGAGAAACTTGACCGTTGGCCTTGACGCTTCGATGCATTTCCCTCTGGAGCTGCTTCTTGCTCCCAATTCTGTATGGGGGGATCCCATCTCTGCACACAGAAGAGAGGTCACCGTCAGTCAGGGCTCTCCCCAAGCTCTAACCAAGATGCTTCTCCATCTGAAACCACCCAGGCACGCCACCAGCCCACATTCCCAGAGGTGCCGAGCCCTCTGAAGCCTCAAACATCTGGCGGCTTGGGAAGCACCTGTGCCATCATCAACATGGATGTGCAGTAATTAAGCAAAAGCTGAGAAGCAAGCTGAAGGCAACTCTTCATGGGAAGATGCCCAAAGATCTCATCAGCTTCACTTCTGAGGCATTTTATAGAAAGGCCCTTCCAGTGCTAGGTTTCTGCTTCTGCCCTTTATTTTTGCTGATTTTTCACCACCCAATTACGCTCTCCAAGACCACAACTTTCTTCAGGCTCTGAAACACCCCATGGAGTTTGGGCACAGTGGAAACAAGAAGGAAGAAGCTGAAGATGGATGGCCACCAAAAGGCTCCTCCCCATCTCCAGCCCTACTTAAGATCCCGGACTTTTCTCCTGCCCTGAGGCTGGCTGGCACAAGCAGGCTACCACAAAGCCGGGCTTTACCCTCCGGGCATGACGTTGTTCCCCTTGGCCATGCCAGCTCGTGGCCAGGAAGCCATGAGAAGAGACCAGGCAAGGAGCACTGGTGGGAACAGCCCCCTGCACAGCCTGCTTGAGGCAACACACGGTGTTTTCATCCGGCCACGCAAAAAATTACCTCAGTTAGGATTAAAGGGCCTTCTACTACAGACAGCGGGGACAGCCGGAAGAGCATGCCTGGAGATCCTGAATGTCTAATTCCACCCCTTCCCTCAGACTGGCTGAATAACCTTGATCTCTGGGTCCCATCCCTTTCATCCACCTGCCCCCACACCTGACTCATCTCCTGAGCGGAGAAAATAGCTCCTGCCCAAGGAGGAGCAGCGGCGGCCGAGCAGGCAGCAGCAGCCAGAGGAGCCGCCATGGCACGGCGTCCCTGCGTGCCACCTCCCGCTGCCACGGCAGCGGTGGGCACGCACCAACGTGCTTTGGACATGCAGTCGGAGACAAGGCACGAGGGAATGCCTTCCCAGCGATGCCAGGTCCCTTCTCTTGAGGAAGATGATTAGATGCCATCGCGCCATGCTCAAGGTTTGAAGCACGCTATCACAGGTCTTTGTGAAGATTTTGGCCAAAGGGTTAGGTTGTCATTAAATTGTTTGAATGAGCAAGATTAAGCTGCAAAGCCCAAAGTGAAAGACCAGAACAATTTCACCTTAAAGAACTTGGAAAAATCTTTGTAATAAAACAGAGCATGCAGGGACTGCAGAGAAAGTCCTTGATGCCACAAGATGAACATCAGCCTCCTCTAGACACGGTCCATGAATGCACGTTACAAGTGAAAGGAACTAATTGTCCTAATGTCCCCAACTGCACAACACGGGGCTCCGGAGCGCTTTGTAGGGAAGCAGCCCCGCACGCACCAGCCATCACAGCTGGTCATGGCCACCAACCGCAGCCCCTGGTGGCCACCAAGCATTTCCGCTCCATGAACCCACGGGGCAACAGGGCTTGGGGCACATGACATGCCTTAGCTTTGGGGGAGGATGGCGGAAAATCTAAGGTGAAAACCAAATCATCTGTACCTTCAGAGAAGCATTTGTTAACTGAGGCTTGCTGAGATAAGGGGCTCTTAGGGAAGACCTTCAATATAGGCAATAACCAGTAAAATAGGCATTTTAAAGGTAAGTAAAAATGCCAGCATGAGCACGTTACATGCATACATACATACGGAACTAATCTGTTAACATAGTCAATGAAAGAGGAGGTGTCCTCTATAAATGGCAATCCAAGAGGCCAGATGGGGAAGAGCAGGGGAGCAGCTGAAGGTCTGTGCATTCAACACGAGGCACCCAAAGACACGACCAAGGGACAACGGAGAGCACTGCAGCCCACCTGCGCTCCCCGCCTCCCTCCAGGTCTGCAAGCATGAGATGCCATCCCCGGCCCCTCTGCTGCGGCCACCCAGCTGGGAGCACATCTCCTTGCAGGGTGTCCCCACGCTCCCAACTCCAGGGGACCGTCTCTGCCCAAAGGGACGGTCCCGGGACAGGCGATGGAGCAGGAGCAGGGACTCTTGCCATTCCCAGGCAGGGTGGCTCGAAAAGGAGGAGGAAAAGCAACGCTGACCCAACAGCACGGCTTCTCACTTCATTCAAGATTTGCCCTCCTTCAGGTCGGTACAAAGGCTGCTCCTTCCTCCTAAAACTCCTCTGGTTGCACCAGAGAGCCCCACACCAAACCTCCTGCTCCCTGCTTCTATGGCCCTGCCTTGTTAGAAGAGTTTTACAACTTGTAATAACATGCAGAATTTTAAAAAGCTTTTTTTTAAAAAAAAAGGAGGGGAAAAAAAAAATAAAAATGGAGAGGTACTTCACCAGGATGGGAAGGTTGTGTGGCAGCTCGGGAAAGTCAGCCTGGGGAATGGGGAGGGACTTTTACAAGCACTTTGATGAGTGCTGTCTAAACCTAGGCCTTCCATATAGAACAGGGGGAAAATGGACAATGCAGGGTTAAAGGGGTGACCAACGGGTGATCCCCAACTGCACGAGGGACAGATGGACAGAGCTGGAGCCAGGCTCAGTACAGCAAGAGATGGGGGGGCAGGGGGAGCCCTGATGCTGAAGCAGACCCCCCCAGACCAGGAGAAAGTGCCTTTGAAATGAAAAGGCTGAACTTGGCCGGAGGTTTTGGGGCAGGACAAGGGTTAACCCCAGCTCTCCAGGTGCCACCTCTCCCCTTGCACCAGCAGCAAACGTCTGCACTCGCTTTCTTGGCTACTAAAAGCTGCGGGCTGAAGAGCTACAGAGTTTAGGCACTAAATAGTAGAGTTTAATTATAAACATTTCAGCTAACCAGGCTGGGGCTAAGCCAATCTGTTTCTGGGGGAAACACTAGTTTGAAGTCTTCTACTCAGTCAGCTACCATTTAAGCTGAGCCAATTATCTTAGCCTTTTGACTCAGATGTGCCTGACCTAACCTGAATGTAGTTTTACTGCTGCTTTGAAATATCAGACTCATGCGCATATGCATTCACTCCCATCTTCATTTGGCAACGGCTCTGAAACAAGCCTCTGATCTTGCCAACATCAAAAGCCTGGTTTGTAAGATAAGGTAATATTTGAAGTTTGCTCAGCAGCATTCCCCTGTGTCCAAAGTAAATCCATAAATAAGATATAAGCAAATAAAAAAAAATCCCCTTTCTTCTCCCCTCCCCAATCAAGAAATGGAAATATAAATTTGCATGATGCTTTGTGGCTATTACAAAATATATACAGACAGACTGATCCCTGACATCTATAATAAAAAAAAAAAAAANTCTCACAGCCTGCGCGGGCTATTGTTACGGCAGGAAAAAACAGGCAGGCTCCTTTCACGCGCTGCTTTATGGGGAGCTCCTATTCACTTGTTCAAGCAAATTTCAAAGCGGGCTGCTGCCCTCTCATCCCCGCTAAGCTCCCCTGGACTAACAATGGGCTGAAAGCGATTCAGTTAAGCCTTTCATCCACCATGCACTTTATTTCTCACTCAGTGCTCTCATCTGTATAAGGCCTACAATTGGCATTGCTGTGAAGAGAGGGTATAATCCTAGCCCTGTGAATCCCAAGTGACCCTACACTGGTCCAGAAATGACTAACCCAATGAATGCTCTGTTGACACATGATCACATACAACCAGAGCCAGTAAGAAGAAATAAAGAAGTCACCCTATGATTCAGCTCTTTTATTTAATGCCAATATTGTTCAATAAGGGAATCTGGTGGGACAACAAACTATTTTTTTCCGTAATATCAGTTCAAAATACACATGTGCACTTAAAAAAAAAAAAAAAAAAAAGCTTTTGTTGACGCATCAGGGTTTTTTGGAAAATCCTGTTTTCTGTTGTGCATCCGNCCCCCAGACCAGGAGAAAGTGCCTTTGAAATGAAAAGGCTGAACTTGGCCGGAGGTTTTGGGGCAGGACAAGGGTTAACCCCAGCTCTCCAGGTGCCACCTCT
Source organism: Scopus umbretta (assembly GCA_013400535.1). Classification (NCBI taxonomy): domain Eukaryota; kingdom Metazoa; phylum Chordata; class Aves; order Pelecaniformes; family Scopidae; genus Scopus; species Scopus umbretta. The sequence continues at coordinate 70,561 of VZTL01007238.1, forward strand.
CCCCTTGCACCAGCAGCAAACGTCTGCACTCGCTTTCTTGGCTACTAAAAGCTGCGGGCTGAAGAGCTACAGAGTTTAGGCACTAAATAGTAGAGTTTAATTATAAACATTTCAGCTAACCAGGCTGGGGCTAAGCCAATCTGTTTCTGGGGGAAACACTAGTTTGAAGTCTTCTACTCAGTCAGCTACCATTTAAGCTGAGCCAATTATCTTAGCCTTTTGACTCAGATGTGCCTGACCTAACCTGAATGTAGTTTTACTGCTGCTTTGAAATATCAGACTCATGCGCATATGCATTCACTCCCATCTTCATTTGGCAACGGCTCTGAAACAAGCCTCTGATCTTGCCAACATCAAAAGCCTGGTTTGTAAGATAAGGTAATATTTGAAGTTTGCTCAGCAGCATTCCCCTGTGTCCAAAGTAAATCCATAAATAAGATATAAGCAAATAAAAAAAAATCCCCTTTCTTCTCCCCTCCCCAATCAAGAAATGGAAATATAAATTTGCATGATGCTTTGTGGCTATTACAAAATATATACAGACAGACTGATCCCTGACATCTATAATAAAAAAAAAAAAAACAACGGCAGATTGTGCATTATTTGGAGACCTCTCCTAATTCCAGTACAGTTCAGATTTAGATTTATTAAAAAAAAAAAAACAAAAAAAAAGCCAAAAAACCACCTTACTTTACTGCTACGTCTGACAGACTTTTCCAGAACAAGTTTTTCCTCTTCAGTTGATACCAATATAAGGCAAAAAGGACTAATTTGCATTCGTGCTGACGGAACAGAATAAACCCGGGTCCTCTAAAAGCTCGCAGGCAGAAGAGCACCGGGCTCAGCCTGGGAAAGCGTGGCGGGCTTGTGCCCCAACCACCCGCACAGCATCTTCAGCAACCAGCAGAGCCAGGTGCCAGGAGAGGCTGCGAATCCCACATGTTTTACTGCAACCTTGGCAGCCTCCGCAAAGGAAGTTTTACATCAGCCTCAACTTCAAGCCCAGCCTCCAAAAACTGCCAATTTACCTCTCCCGCTTCCAAAAACACCCAACATCCTGGCGTGCCTGCCTGTGCCCGGCCCCACGGACGGAGCGTGGCTCCGGGGATGCCCAGGGGACCAGTTCTGCAGCGGGAAATATTCCTCCAACCTCCGCCGTCCCGCTGCCNTCTGTTGACACATGATCACATACAACCAGAGCCAGTAAGAAGAAATAAAGAAGTCACCCTATGATTCAGCTCTTTTATTTAATGCCAATATTGTTCAATAAGGGAATCTGGTGGGACAACAAACTATTTTTTTCCGTAATATCAGTTCAAAATACACATGTGCACTTAAAAAAAAAAAAAAAAAAAGCTTTTGTTGACGCATCAAGGATTTTTGGTAAATCCTGTTTTCTGTTGTGCATCGTCACACAGCACTGTTGACTTTAAAAACCCAGCATGCAAACCCCTCTGAGGAGTACACAGTCATCACTGGCCACATCTGACAAGAGACACTGGAGAAGTTTTACCTATGAGATGAAGACCAAGAATGCAGCACTCTGCTTACAGGTGGGCTTTTCTAGAACACTTGTACTAAAGTGAAGATCATGAAGCACAAACGGCAACATCTGCCTTCTGCCCAGTTGAAGAAAACGGTCCTGAGGGGCACTAAGTGAGTCTTACAGTCTCTTCTAGCCCCAGACACAAAAGCACCATTTCTCTCCTGCTGGGGAAAGCAAACTGAGGAAGAACGGTCAAATGACTTGCTCCTGGTTGCACACTTCTCAGCAGAGTCAGGAGGAAAAGACAGATCCTGCAATTCCTGGGCTCAGCCACAGCATCGTCTCTCATCCCTACGCTCCTGGAACACCCAGACCTGATCCACACAGCTCCATTCCAATGGCTCTTTGAAGACTGCCCCAGCCACACTAGATGAGCAGCTATTTGCCCCTTCAGGTCACTGGCCCTATTAATGTACATTCTGACATTAATGACGAACCTTAATTACAGAAAGTACTTCCTACAGGAAGTAATCTCCTCCTCTTTGATGACTGATAACCAGTTAAGGAAGCCTGGCCTTAAGAAAAAGGCTCAGGGAGATACGCTCCTTGGGTTAGTGAGGCAGCACCATTAGCATCGTGGAAAACATGTTTGCTCAGCTGCAGCTGCAAAATGGTAATAGAGGGATTCATTATTTTACTCCATCCGATACCTCCAGTGGCTGCATGAAGAGCAAGGCTACCATGCCCTGCTACTCCTCTCGGTTTGGGCGCACACCTCAGTTTCAGCAGCCCCCAGTCAACGGCGAGCAGAAGCAGGGTGATGACCCCGGACCCATCGCTCCTGTAAGCCCCCCATGGTGCATCGGCGCAGCTGATTCACAGATGACGCATCCCAAAACGTCCCGGCCAACACAAGATACTTACACGCTGCTGTCCGTCATTGACATGGAGTCGTCCGTCAGGGCATCACTGGATATTTCGCTATCGTTTGCGCTGGTTGCTGGGGCAAAAACATAGCCAGAATTCACATGGTACGGGTTAACGGGATCGTTCCTCTTGAAGGACCTAGGGACAAGCAAAACAGGAATCCAGTTACCAGCCAGTCATGGGCTAGGGAAAAACACACAAGTTTCATGGTAGCACCCTCCTCATGGGAACCATGCATGCTGGCTGCTCAACCTCTTCAGAAGCAACTAACCATCCATTGCTCAGACCAGCAGCAACCAGGACACACTCTGTCTAAACACACCCAAAGTCCAACTTTAAAGATGTTGCTTTTAGCATTGGAAGCACGCTTTAGAAAATCCCAGGAAGCGCCTCTACATACTTTGATAACTTCAAAAATTTGGTCCTTAAAGCTTGATGGTGCACTGCTGAGGTCAGCAGTTTTGCTGTTGGCATCAGCAGGCAAAAGATCAAGAAGTTCATAGCTCAAGTCCCGCTGAAAGCCATCGAGGCACCAGCTAATAAATGCTTAAGTCTACTCTGAAGACAGGAGTTAGGGCACCTTTGGGAATACGAGTTACGGTATCTGTGTTGCCTGAAATAAGAGAACTGCCTGAAACTACTGGAGCAGGACCACCATGCGCCAGAGGAGGCACGGACAGGGCTGAAATCTGCTGTCCCAGGCTTGGCCTCCCAAAGATGGGTGCCATCTTCCTGGCATTATAAAAACGCACAATAAAAAGGCCCAGTTTTTGGGAGAACCTGCTACTTGTTCAACCCGTGGTTTCGCGCGTAGAGTTGAGTGGGGAAGAGGAGGAAGAGGGATGTGAGGACAGGAGCAGCAGGTCGTATTAACGGGCATGTGGGTTACCAATACCAATGCCTTTGGCTTCGCTCGGAGAAGCAAACCCCAAGTCCAGCCTGGATGTTGAGTACCCAAGAGTGGTGAAAAATTCATGGGCAGTGACACGGGCTGTGACAGAGCATGGCGGGGTCACCATGGCAGGCTCACCTCAGGGAGGGCTGGGGGGAGACCTGGGCGTCCCCCTGCCCGCTACCCTCCCATTACTCCAACTTCCCAGCCGGGATCAATATACCTTTCGGCAGGCGATAAGGGGATTATGCAGGGAGGTTTGAAAGCGGCGTTAAGGTGCACATTTTGTTCCTCTTCCAGGGAAAGATGGGGTTGTTAAGCTTCAGCCTTTGTATATCAAAGCAAAAGGCCTTGTCATCTGATAAGGACTGCCGATTTTAATAATTAGGGCCACTTACCCAGGACTTGGGGGCCTAAGGAATGTGCCAGCAGGCTCGGCAGGTTTTTTTTAATGGGCTTTCCACCTCCCTGCCCCCACAGGGGTTGGAGGGGACCAGCTGGGTTTAAGTGAGCAGCAATGTCCTCCCACCGCCCCGCTCTCCATCCTTCACACACCAGGCACCCCACACCCCCGCCGCCCGCCGCGCATTCCTGCTCCGCCAGCACTGAAAACAGGAGCCTCCACAAAGGCTTAAGTTTTGGGTTTTTTTTGTTTTTTTTTTTTTAAAAAAAGGGGGAGGGGGGGAACCAAGGAGGGGAAGCATGGTGGGGAAGATAGGCCTCTCTGGTATGAGAGGCGCGGGGCTGGCTGCAGGCAGGTATTCAGCCCAGCCGGGGCTGCATTCCTTTCTGAAGGAGGCCAAGGCATTTCTGATGGGGAGATCAAGATGTTAAAAAATATGTATCTGGGAAGAAGTAGAAAAAAAAAAAAAGAGATAGTAAGGAATGCCACAGGAAAGAAGTTAAATCTTCAAAGATAAATTAATTCCACATGTGGCTGAAAGCAAAGTTATCCTACTACTACTACAAAAAAGTTCCTCTAAAAACCATGTAGTCATCTACTCTGGTTCAGGGAGATGTACAGCCCAAGAGACCCTTCCTGGGTCCTCAGCGGGCTTTTGGGTTGACTGCGTAAGGGACACAGCTCTTGCAATTATTTGATTTGAAGCCATCTCAGGTCTTGAGAGCACATCCGAGGACCACGAGGCTCAGGGATGCAGGATGCTCCACAAGGTTCAGGGACGCGGGATGCTCCACGAGGCCCAGGGCCACCACCTTGCTGGGAGGTGTCCGTGTCATCCCTGGTTGCATCCAGGAGAGCTGATTTGCCATGTTCTTCCAGCAGACGGGACTGCTGGAGAGGCTGGGGTGGGGGTGGAGGCAGCAGGTCCGTATGAATACGGCACAGGGAGAGGAGGTGTGTCCAAACACAGCATTTGGAAAGATATAATTAGAGAAAGTGGCCAGAACTAACTCATCTTCCCATCAGTACTGGACTGCAACACCGATTCACCTCACGGACAAACAAACAAACATCCCCCAAGTTTATGTATTTTTAAAGCCAGCCCCCACGCTCCACCTCCAACACACTGCCCCAGAGAAATCCCCACATCCTCTCAAACGACCAATGGGAGCTGGTTTGCTATGTTTAATTTTTTTTTTTTTTTCCTTTTAATTCGACCACCTTACTACAGTAATTGCACCCAGATGCATCAAGTTGCCTGCGAGGGTTTTAAATTCCAGTGGAGAGCGGTGGTCTCCTGCCACGGATGCTGCACACACAAACACACACCCCAGCGCCAAACTCAATACGCAAAGTGTTTTCAGCTGTCAGGTAGCAGTTGCTCTGGAGCTTCAAGGAGAATGTCTGATGTTTCTCAGCCTATTCTTATCTCGATGCGATGACACACGCAGCATGTAACTCTCTATATGCTACGTTAGGCAACGGGCGTATCGGAGTTATTATAATGCCCTGCAAGTTTCAGGGGCTCTTGGTCGTGTCCCCTGTCATGAGGGTGCAATTTCAGGGTGTGGGTTTGGTTTTTTTATTGTCAAACTCTGCTTCTTAGGAATAAAAGCACTCTAGCAGTTCAAACCACAGATTTATACAGAGGGAGAGGAAAATCTACTAGGAGCATTTTGAGGCAAGATTGAATCTCATTAAGTACTTTCTTGGGACAAACATCACTGGGCAGGTTTAAAGACCAAAAAAAAAAAAAGGAGAAAAAAAAACCCACACACATGCTCAAACCTTGGGGGGGAAGTATATTTTAACTATGCTAATCACAGCTTCCATGCTCTAATTGTAGAACACTGCTTCGAGCATAGCTTTACAATAGCATCATTTACTTTGATAATTGAAGCCAAACTTGATTCCAATAACTTCACACACAAGGAGCTCCACCAGCAGGTCCTTCCAAAGGCCAGGCAGCGCTGGGAGCCAGGAGAAGGCCATCAGCAAGCCCCAGCCTTCTCAAAGCCAGTCCGACTGATGTTAGAGCCTAAGGGGAGGCAGATGAGTCCACCTTGGACTGAACAAAACCACGTTACACGGCGGCACTGCAAAGGAAGAAGCACTCTCTGTGTACACAAACTGGTGCGTGATAAATTTAGAAGCGCATATAAATAATAGCTGGAATTCCTGGAGCATGGGGCCAGGTCCAGCGCAGCGTGGAGAGGCCAGTTTTAACCACACCACAACCTACAGGGGAGGGGAGTCACTTTGAAGGACAAGAAGGAGGTTCTACATTTAAAATATTCCCTGTATTAGGGCTCCAAATATACAACCAGCAGTTTGCACGCACACGCCTGTTTGACAGCCAGGCGCAAACACCATGTTTTCACTTGACTTCTCCTGTTCCTGTCCATCACCGATGCTGGGGCCAAACAAAGTCTTCCAACTTGTACGGTTTCTGTGGTCTCCTGTTTGCCATGTTTTTGGCCGCGACTCCGTGCCCTGGGATTTCCAGGTGGTCTCCTGTCCAAATACAGGGCTGGCCCGAGATTGCTCTGCTCCCACCATCAGGTGCGTTCAGCCCAGCGCTCCCGGCTTTTGCTGGTATAATCACATTGAAAGCCACCGAAGCGAATGGCAGGAGCCTGCACAACGCTTCAAAACCATAACGCACTGAGCAGAAATTCTTTAATTCCATCACACACACGAGGAGGGAGGTGTGGTTTGGCCACTCACCAGGAAAGACTTTGTGCAAGCTTCAGCTCCAATCCTAAACACAATCCTAAGTGCTGAGTGATGAGAGATAACCCATCCATATGCTCATCAGCTTCTAGCACATGCATGCACAAGTGGCTTCACAAATGGATAGCTCAGGGAGGAACTGAGAAGCATCTCAGCTTGACCTCCCTCTCTTTGCATTGAGATCTCTTGGCCCCATGGAGAGCAAAAGCTCCTGGAAATTCAACAGAAGGTGATCAAAGCAAAACGCACTACCTAATGTCCTAGGAGGGTAGATCTGACATGTGAGGCGCAAGCTGCATTAATCCCTGGACAAAAAAAAAGAAAAGGAAAAAAAAAAAAGAAAAGGAGAAAAAAAAACCCCACAGCACTAATCAGGCAAGCAGCCACCGTTCTGCGAGAGCTTTCCTGGACAAGGCACATGTGGGTTTTTAGCAGGGCCTGCAGCTCTGGTAGAACATTACAGCCAAGCCCTTCCAGCACTGAATACCAACAAAGGCTGAGAGATAAAAGCATCAAACATCCCCCTCCTGGAAAGCAAGCGAAGGGCAGCAGTTCAAACCAAGTTCTGGAGAACAGCAGATGCTCAGACAGTAACATTCAGGCACGAGATGAGGATCCCAAAACCCAAGCCCTCCACAGACCAGCTGCCAGCGAGTGCGTGTCCCCCCGCGCAGCCCCCCCCCTCCCCCCCAGCAGGAGAGGTCCAGAGGCCACACCGGGATGAAGCGCATCCCTCCCGTCGGCACCCACGCCCACCGCCCCTCCATCACCCCTCCGCCGGCAGGGAGGGCCTCCAGGAGAGGACCAAAGAGGCCTCCAGCTCCGCAGCACCCTCGCAGGCAAGAGGACCCTCCCAGCTCCCAGCAGCTCCGCACCGGGAAGCCTGGCACAGCTGGAAGCTCTCCACAGGGCAGGAGAGGAGGGCACGCTCCAGCAAAGCCTCCCCGAGAGAAGCCTGATGCCCTTTGATGTCCATGAATCACAGACACACTCTCAAAATTCCTGTAAACGAGATGTCAGACACTCACCATACCAAACCCCAACCTCCCGGGCCAGCAGAGGAGAGCGCGCATCTGCCAGCAGAGCCCTCTCCTCTCAGCCCTGATTCAACAATCCGCATTTATGGCAAGGGTGGGGAGAGGAAAGAATACATTTTCAGAGGATTATACAACTCATCATTTGCTCATCAGAGTCTCTCTTACCCCTCCCCCCCCCCCCTCACTTCGAGATGGCTCTTACTTTCCTTCACCCTCGCACCGCTGTGCCATCAACGTTTCCAACAAAAGGGGAGGGTTTGGCAACGCAGACGCACCCCAAGACAAGGGCAGAAGACGGGCCTGCCGCCACGCAACACTCCCCGCATCCTCCTGAGCTGCCATCAGACACAACCACCTTGGAAGGAGTTTAACTTTGAGCACACGGCCAACGGGAGAGCACCAAAGATCTACAGGAGAGCACCAACGATCAGCTATTACTCCATACCTGGAATGTCTCTACTACGTCAAGTACTCAATTTTAAGTATCCTCCTGTATGCATTGGCTCAACGCCACCCTAAACGGCTTTGACACGATACCAACACCCAACACGATGGGAGAGGCCGTAGCTCACACGCGCACGGTCAAAATAAAAGCAGATTTTGTGCAAGTTGCAGAGTTTGATGTAGTAAGTGCATACATTTCCTCCTCCACGACCGCACAATTGCTTCCCACATAACCAACATAGTTAAACCCTGGTTGATGGTGGAGTTGGGGAACTAGTAGGTTACATTATTCATGCGTCTATATGATCCACTCTACTACTGCTCTTAATAGGTTTGAAAGTTGAACCAGTAATTAACGTATGTCCGGAGGACATAGTTGCCATGAAGTTTTTGATCTATAAGAGAACCGAAAGAGCCAATAGGGCTTAAGAGCACAGTATCTTGTTCTCCTCTGTACAGAGGGGGGGGAACCAACCCCAAACCCAGCCCATACCCCCCCAAAATTCCAGTGTTTGGAGGTGCGGGGAAGCAGCCGTGCTCCCAGCCCCACGGGAAGCCCAGCCTCCCCTCAACTCCCTGCTAGCGCCCACCCCACCAGCCTTCCGAAAAGCTCTCTCAAAGTCCTTAAAGTTAAAACAAAGCACCGTCTCCAGGGGTTCCCTTACCTGTATCCGTTCTCGATCGTTTCCGTAGCTCTGACGTTCGCCGTAACCCTCAACGTCTTGCTGGATAGTCCAACTACCGAAGGCAAGATTTTGTTTTTAAAGTCTGCACAGCTCCATTCCTCTTCTTCATTCAAGGTCGGGAGATAGCCACAGACAACTTTTAAGCTCCCCAGTCCGTTGCTGTTCATGTAAGCAGGATTCTCTCCTCCACTCCTTACATATTCGAGGTATATATCAGAAGTTAAAAACATCTGGTAGGCATTTTCCTCCATCACAGTCTGAATCTCAGTCTGTGCCTGATCAAACATGATAGAATCTATCTGCTGCTTCTTGATGCTATCCCTTATGTAGGTCTTGGTAGCAGGCTTGAGCTGCTTGGAGACGATGCTGTTGTTCTCGATGTACCTTTTGTATATAGCTTTGGCTACTCTTAAAGTTTTGGTATCCTTAAGGTCCATCTGCCTGAAGCCATTGCAGGCAAACCAGAAGTCTAAGGTATCCACACATTTTTCCCTTTCCAGGAAGGTCCGAAAAAGATAGGCACCATCTTGATCTCCCAACAAGGAATGCAAGGATTTGGTCCATCTGGCCAGAGGGGAGTCTGGAGATGCGCTGCCTTCCGGCTCCCCGAGTCCGTTCTCATTCCTCCGTGGGGCAGGAGGCACCGGCATGGCCTTGAAGCTTTGGCTTTTGGGGAGAAACGAGCTGGCGAGTTGCGGGCATGGTGCCTCTCCTTCCTCCCCCGGGACAGGGGGTCGGGGGGCGTCTTCCCTGAAGCTGCTGCTGGGGTCTGGGAGGTGGGCGAGGACCACCGCGCTGCTCATGGCTCCGGAGCCCGATGGGGAGAGGGGCTCCCAGTTCCTCCAGGAGCTGCCTGCGCCTCTGCCTTCCTCTGCCTGGAGTCAGCAGGGGATCCTCTGAGCCTCCTCTCTGCAAAGGGGAAAAAAAAAAAAGGGGGGG
>VZTL01007238.1:82443-129011 GCA_013400535.1 Scopus umbretta
AAAAAAAAGGCACCTTCCATTTTCGGTGTGCCTGAACATCGTTTATGGCATCTCCTGGGAAGGGCAACAGCAAAGTGCAGCCCGTCATCGGAGCAGCCCTCCTGGCCATACCCACACCCCGCGGGGGCCCACGCGCTGCCCTTGACCCCCCAGCCCACCTCTGGCACGGAGCTGCCCACGCCAGCCAGCGAAAACACCCACCGCCCCAAGAAACGGAGCCGAGATGGACCCTGCTCCCAGCACCGAGGTTCGTCCCCATCAGCCTCACCCAGCTCCCTCCTGCCCTGCCAACCCCCGGCGTCTCCGCAGCGAGGGGGGAACCGACCCCGTGGTGAAACCCCAAGGGAACGACGAGGCGCACGGGACCCCAGCGCCGGTCCCAGGGGCTTAACCTGATCCTACATGGGAAGGCAGAAACCAGAGTCATGGCCATAAACCCGTACGGCTCCCTTCCCACCCAAGCCGCCCTCTCTTGAAGCGCTGTTGAAAAAGCGACTCGTTTGCGCCGTCGCTAAACATGGTGCTTGGTTTTGCCTCGCGCTGAAGAGCTCCCCGTTTCTTCCTCTCCTCTAAGGCCCTGCTCAAACCACCGTCTCCACCAAGAGGACAAGCAAAACACCGAAGAGGCCATGTGTCACGGTGGCCGTGAACGTGACAGCCTTTGAAGCTGCAATTTCATCAACTCTGGGATGGCTGAATCCGACCGAGAGCCACGGACAGCAGCGAGGATCTAGCTGGGCATATTACTAGGTGCCTGGTCTGGACAACTGGGCTAATAATATGAAATAACATGGGGGTGAATTTGTTGTTGCTGCCCAACTATACGCTTTTCAGCCCTGGGAATGGCTACCATTGGGCACAGAGAGAAAAATTCCTGCCAAACCCACAGGCCGAGCAGTAAAAGCCATTTCTAGGCACACAAGTAGTTACGAATTATTAGAATTACTAATGTTTTCGCTGCTGGTGATGCCAAGTGTCGACACGCCACTACGCCATATGCTGCTAAGCCACACAAAACGATCCTTTCCTGGGAGAATGAACAGCCTGTGTCCCCTGGGCCCCTTGCAATGGTGACAGTGAGAACACCTCCAGCCCAGGACCTCCAACCAGCAGAAGTCGATGGATCACCTCCTCCTACTTACATCTTGAACTTGCTTTGAAATGATCTTGGCACAAAAAGCTCTCTGAGTCCCGTTTACTACTACAGCACAGAATATTCAGCCTTTATAATGGAGGCTGAAAACCTTGGACTTTTCCACTTTGGAAGAAAATCTCATTAAGTATCATTCATTATATTTCATTAAAATGCCGTTTAACCAACTAGTTTTCTCCAGGTCTCGTCGTGCAATGATACTGCCCTGCACCGATGCCCTGGGAGCGCACCAAGCCATCGAGTAACTCAGCCAGGTACTTAATTTACGGCATTATTTGGGATCGCACGTGCACAAGAGCAGCCCACCTGAAGACCTGTCTAGCCCACCATCCTCTTTATGACAGCCACCAGAAAGGGACGCTTGGGGAACAAAATTAGAGGAGGGCAAGCCCCCGGGGACGTGGCTTTGTGTGGAAGTGCCCGTGGAGCAGTTTGCCCTCCCCAAAGCTGCGGTGGCCCCGTTCATTTTCTGCGTGTCCAGTCGGGGAGTCTATTTTCTCCTCCTGCCAAGGGGGAAGAGTCATGTAGTGCCTGCGATTTGAAAGTAATCCGATGAACTAGGCAGGCGGTGGCAGGTACAAGAAGGTCTTCCAGAGTTTTCTTCATCTTTATCAGTTTTCTGGAAGTCCTTGTTCAGAGATCTACAGGGAATCTCTGTGTTCAGGTAGCAGCTGCAGTCATCAAGAAAGCAGAGTATCTTTGAATTTCCTTCTGATTTTCCAGTCTAAACTTGAAGCTGAATTCCCAGGCTGAACAGAAGGAAAATTAACTATTTGTATTTTATTCGTTAGCCCTTCTGCATTTTAGATAAAAAATCAGTAAATGTGTGAGAAAATGACTGCAAAAAGCTGTATAAAGGAGCGTGACCCAGCCGTGCTAATGCCCTCATGGTGCCGCCGCAAAGGCCAGACGCATCCTCTCCTCGCTGGCTGCTGCTATAGATCACGCTCACAGACAGTGCAAAGAAGCTTGAAGTCAGACTGTGGCTCCAAAAAGGAATAATTTTAGATGAAAAGAATCAGTGAAGCTACATAAGAAAGAGAAGTGGGTTTGGTTTTTTTCTTTTTTTGGGGGGAGAGCTTTTTTAGAGCAGGTAATAAAAAAAAAAGTAGGGAAGAAAAAAGCAGTGGGAGCCATTAAGGACTCGAGCGCCGGTCTAAGAGCATCGCCAGGCCACGCTCACTGGGCTCGTCACGCAACACCCCGTCTTGTCCTCACTGCACCCAGCGAACGCCGCTCCATCGCTGCCTTCTCTGCCCACAAGGCAGATGCTTTGCTGGTGTCTTGCTCCAAAAGAGATGTCTCCAGGTTGTTGTCTTCCTGCAGAAAATGAGGTCAAACGCCGGGAATGTTAAGGCTCTGAGGGCTGCACCAGGGCTGTTGGGTTCCTCCCTGTATGCAGCTTTGCGGAGATGACAGCAGTACGAGGAGCATAGTCGAGTCTAGCAGTCTCAGATAACAACAGGAACAGTCATGCCTACGTTTTAGATTGCGCTTTTCATGAACTGCGGGTCCTGCACCAGAGGCCAAAGTCAGTGTCCTTCACTGTGCACAGGGAGACACCGAGGGCCAGGGAAGCACCTTCCTTACGGACAACACCAAAGCACGGAGGAAGCCGAGAGATGCCGCCCAAACCCCGGCCAGCCCCCGCCGCTCAGGCCAGAGTACGCCCCTGCTGCCCGACGCTGCTTTTACTAATGCAACTGAAAAGGGCTTCCTCTGCTAACACTATGGGAAGATCACAAAGACATGGATGGAAAAACACGGAGGAAGGATGAAACGAGCATGCTGAGCTCCCTCCTCTCGTGCCCACCTCTCACCGGCTCCCCACTTGGGGCCAAATCCCGCCCCAGGAGCACTCCATCCCTTTGCCTCCCCTGGCCCAGCAAGAGGAGGGCGAGCGGGGCTATTTACTCATCCCACCTTGGCAAAACGCATCGCCACGGTGGGCTGAGGGCTCGGGATAGAAACCATTTCCCCGGCAGGAAGACTCCTCTGCGATAAGCGCGGCCCGAAGGAGGACCCGTGCAACAGACGGTACGATCTAAACCCCAAAGCAGCGTTAGTCAGAGCCGGTGACTGACGTCATCTGCTCTGTCATACGCTCAGCAAGCGGCAGTGCTCTCACTGGTGGTCATGTTGATAACAAGATCAAAGGCTTGCAAGTATTTCAACAGAAGTGCTGGGAACAGTCTTGAGCAAAATAAGAGGAAGGCCCTGTATACAGAAGACATGAGAGGTTTGCAACCCACATGTGAACCTTTGAAGTTATTCTTTTTTTTTTATATATATATATATATAAACTAGTTTAACATCATTAGTTTAAGAGGCATAAAACCAATCGGCTGTATAATCTCTCTATATACTGCAAGCACAGAGTATTATCCACATGCAGACACGCTTTTGCAGCGGGGGGAAAAAAGCACCGCCAGAGATACTCAAAAATAAGACAAGAAAACACACAATTAGTTTTATGGGATTTGAAGTTCGTTTCATAAACCGACGTACTTTTGTTACCAAGTATTGCCAGATAAGTCCGATACATTTTCTCTTCCTATAATCCTTTCAACATTTCCATTCCCCCCTACAGACTTTTTCTCCTTGATGTTTTGTTCAGCGCACTCCCTGCTATCTGCACGCGCTTGGCCAGATTTTTTAGACTTAAAAGGGGCACCATATCAGCATTACCCGTTCTATGAGAGCTGATAAAACACACATAAGCACTTTGCTACCTATTAACATTTCTGAACTGATTCCTTCACCTGCACAGAATAGTGACTGAAGAGAGGGTGGGGGCAAAAGAGGCAAATGAGGATATTTATAACCAAATTCCCACCACTTATTTTTTTCCACAACCCCTTCCTTGCTATGCACGAAGGAGACATCGCTTTCTCTGCTAGCTTCTTGTTTAAGTGCCCAGTAGGAGACCAGGTCTACAAGACCTCTGATGGGCAACTGCTTGCCTGGGTGCATGCCACCGGGACGGGAGTAAGGGGTGCGAAGACCACGGCTAGGGTACGCAGCCGTGCTATGTACTCTCTGGTCCTAGCAGCTGAGCTCTTCACAGGCAACACAGAGCCCCTGAAGGTAACATTTAAGTCCTACTAAAATGCTTTAGTCAAATATGGATTTTTTGATGGAAAAATTGAGCACTACGGTGGCTGCTGGGGACATATCCGTGATGCCATGGCAGAGGCTCTGCGTGCGGTCCTCTGGCCAGGACCAGGTGGTAACTCCTTAGAGAGTCCCATTCAGGGCCACGTTCCTCCTTGCTCCATCTCTGCTCACTGCTTCTGCTAGGCATAATACTGATTCTGGGTTTGCTTCATGTATGGTATACACATGCTGAGGAGACTCTGAATCTAAAGTGGTTTAAAGCCCAGCTTTCACGGGGGGTTCTCCATGCTCTAATCCTGTGAGTGCTTACGAAGTGACTTTTAGACGCCCCACCACGCAGGCAGTCAAGCTTTACACAACAACGGCTTGTAGGTGTCCTGAGAGGGCTCAATTCCCCCCTGCTCCTTGCAGAGTTTGTGGCAGGTTGCTAAAAGCATCAACAGATAACGTGTCTCTGGCAGCTTGGATCTTTTATCTGCCAAATAGGTTCAGGTTTAAGGACTTCCTGACAAAACTGAGGTGGTTTGGATCTACCAACACGTGCACTCGGGCTGCCTGCTCTGCGCTGCCACTTCTCCCCTGCCCAGAGAGCGCTTGGCAGCAAGAACCTGGCACATGAGGGTCAGCGGGAGGACGTAGGAGAAACACGGGGAGGTGACGGGAGCATCGGTGCTAGCAAGGCCTGAAGTAGGTTCCATCCCATTTTTTCATGGAAACAGGAACATTTTTTCCATGCATGGTCAGGGAAGTCCTTCTTCTGCGTGCCCAGAGCAAGCGGGGTGTGCTGGCTCTCGTTCTGCAGAGGCTGGACGCTCCTGGAAGAGAACATGGCCAGCTTGGTAACGAGTCAGGTCTGATGGTATCTTGGCAGGACCGCGGAGGAAGTGAAATAGATGATGTGTTACTAGCCTGAACTGATGTGATTTGATTCTGCAATATAATCCTTTTTGTTTTCTGGCTAGCTTCTATAGCTGTGTGAAAATGGTTACTTAAAAACTCAACTAAGTATGCAGTGTACTCACTGCAGATCGCAGCGAGGAAAGGAAATCCAAATGTTTTGAGTTTAACTATTAAACATAGTTTCCAGCTAGTGTGCTCAGAATTTGAAATTAAACAAATGAAAGAAACATGTTTCAATGGTTTCATGTAGGCAATAATGTCATTAACAGGAAATCAAGAAATTGGGCTTTGCAGCTGCAGCATGAAATTTAACCCTTCCTATGCAGCAGGGTGCTGGCCTGGCTGGCACAGCGCGTTTTTGACCCCTGCCTGCTACTGGGCATCCCACACCTACAGCAGGACCCCGCATATCCCGATTCACGCAGCCCGTAAAGGATGATGGTAATGGAAAAAGCAGGAGGAGAGACAACGGTTACGAGTGAATAGGCTTTCCTGTCCAGCGGAAAACTTTTAGATCACAAAGTCAAATAAAACTCTTCACTTCCAGGGGGGAAAGAAAAAAAAAAACCAAACCCAAACCTTTTATACGGAGTTATTTTTAGGTAAGCTGTCAGAGTTGAATACCCTAAAATTATGGCTGTTTTGGTTTGTTTCTGCCTGTCGATTCAATTCTCAGTACCATGAGAGGATGGTGAAGGGTATGAGACGGCAGCCCTCGTGGTGCTGTCAGGAGCGGGATGATGCCTCCACCCTGCCTCTCACAAGCTGGACCGGTCCTGAGGCCGCAAAAGAAACTTTTTTTGTTTGTTTTTGTTAAGGATGCCTGTATTTCCAGGTGTGAAATACAGACCGGAGAGAGGAGACTTTACAGAGAGAAAGCCTCATCCCCATGTCGCCCACTGGGTCCTCAGATGCGGGCCTGGCCCCCAAAGTCACTGGAGTCCCCTGTACGTGAAGAGTTGTACAACCGAGCGCCGTATCTGAGCCCCTGCGAGGCTGGAAACAGCACTGAGAGGAACATCCCCAGTATCAATCAGACAGAGGGGACAATAACCAGAGAGGAACAGGAGGCAGATTGTTTTTTAGTTCAAGGAGGAAACAGTGGATAGCTAATTCTAAAAAAAAAAAATTTTAAAAAAGAACCTCCACCTGGCATGGGACTTCCCATCATGCAGGGACAATCGGCACAGTCCCCCAGAAGACGACAAATGCCCTTTGGTTGGCTTTCTCCTTCACAAAAGCCGCCGCTGGCAGGTTGATGGAGTCAGGCTGAGTGCTGAGCTCTACCTCATCGCCTTGAGCCAAAGGAAGAGCCCTACAGGTTGCCGCTCATGTACACCTTTGTTCAAACCAGCAACCAAGTGGCCGTCAGCCCTTGTGCTGTAGGACCTGACCCTCCACATCAGGAGCATTTACACGACGCTTGACATAATTCGCTAGTACTAGAACCAGACATATACAACATATACCAACACATACCCAGCTGCCAGCCCTTGCCCTCTAAAGGGCAGCAACGTCCAGAAACGTATTTATCACCATGGGGCCATCCTGCTCTCAAGCAAATACCTGGATGGTGGTTGGGAGAGTTTTGCCTGGCCATCGTGGCACTGGGTCTCTCGAGCCCTTTTCTGCCCAAGGAGCACCAAGTGCAAATTTTTGGTACCGTTTCATCTCGTATCAGATCGCACTGCTCTTCCTTCTCCCAGTTTATCTTTTTTTTTTTTTTTTTTAGTAGATCACATCTTCCTCTGCCAAAGTCCTATTGATTGTATGAAAAGGTCTTTTCTTCCACTGTGGGAACCTCTGCCGTAATCCTTTCTAGAAAGGTTAAACAATTAATATTGGCATCTTTGTTTCCCCTTTTCATTAAATGTAGGGGAAGCTCAGTAAGTGTGAGGTCAATCTCTCTGCAGACCAGACCCAAAAAATGGCTGTTTGGACATGTGTTTCATTAAGAGTCATTAATGATTTTTGATTTTTAGTAGAAATCATCATGCTGTGGCAGAGACCATCAAAATATTATTTTAATCTTTTCTCCTTTCACTAGTTATGCTTTCTAATCCTTTCGTAGAAGCCTGGAAAGCATTCACCCAGTATCCTTTCTCCCCATGAGAAACTGGGGGGACTGGGAACCTCGTTGTGTTACTGAAAATCAGGTGAAACTGAAGCGCTGTTAGACCACCTCCCCACCTCTGCGGTCCCCAGCTATAGTCACTGAGAGCAGGTTCTGGGCTTCTCCCTCTCTTCCCAATGTGGCTGAAATCACGACACCTTTTCTTTTTTCTTTTTTTTTTTTTCCTTTGGAAAAAAAACTAATTTGAGTCTCCTGTTATCTTGAGAGCATATTCCTGGCCCTTTCACATCACCACTGACAACTCCCCCCCCTCCTTTTCCGTAGCGTTTGCAATTGTCAGGATGACCATTCCCCATGGTCCGCCCGTTCCTGCAAGAGCCCTTCCAGTTCATGGGGTTGTACAAGACGTAACCCATCCCCGTGAGGGTCCTCTGGGGACTCAAGCAGTTCCGAGCTTGCCATTATTGCGCTGGAAAAGGCCAGCGCGTTGCCTCCCACGTGTCTCCGATGTCCCCCTCTAAGGTCTTCTAATAAAACATGCGGGTCAGCTCATTAGCGATGACGCAGCGGGAGCCCCTGAGAGGGGATGGTGGCCGTGGCAAGGTTGCTGTCACCTCCTAAGTCCCAGCTGCTTCTTCCTGCAATGAGTTGGTTTTGTAATGGGAGCATTTCCACCTGAGGGCAGCTCTAGAAACTCCTAGAAAGCAGCCAAAGCTGAAATCCTCCCGTGGCTAATGCAGAGTCAGGTTGTGAGGGCTCCGGGACAACTACACTGCTGCGGTATTTCAAATCTATAAAAAATACCGATTCTGAGGATTTTGTTCGCGATATATTTAGGGGTTTATTTACCTCTGTGCACATAACTGCCATTTACATAAATGAGAGCTTCCACACAAACCCCTTGCAAGCTGAAAGGAGAGCACTCCTATCGTCTTAATCATGCATGAAGGGTTTTGCTTGGAAATGGCATTATGGAAATAGAGCTTCGCAACGGTGGAGACGGCTACGATCCGCGTTCGCCTGCCCTGTCGGTTAAAGGGAACGAGGGCGCTGCCACGATAGGTCTCTCCCACTGAAGTGAGCTGGGGATGACGGTCAGCTCCCAGGAAAACGCGGCTCCTCCTGCTCCACGCTCCTGCCAGGCGTGGAGGACGCACCGGCGGGACGCCGGTCCCCGGGACGGCGCGGCATGGCGGGCAGCTCCGGTGGGCAGAGGCAGAAACAAACCAGCGGCAGAGGCAGCGATTTCTGAGCACGTTTTGTACAGCTCCAGCCCTGCAAGTCAGGGCTTGCCTTGGGCATTCGTAACATATGTTTTAGCGCTGGGCCCCATTTATCCACCCCGTCTGTGCAACTGATAATAGACTCATTAAAAGCACAACAGAAATGCCGAAATAACTGCTTATTATTCTAGCCATAACTTCAGACAATAACATAAATTCCATAGATTTAACCAATATGCCATCGCCCTTTCATTACACAGGCGCGTACCTAACATGAGAACAGAGAGGACAGCTTATATTAAATTGATTTTAGTTCATAAAGAATGTAATATCAGGCTAAAAACCCAAGTTATTTAATACATTTAAAAGTATGCCGTTCCCACAAGCTTATACACGTTCAACATCTGCTACGGAAGCGAGCACAGGTAGTGAGACCCTGATGTGATACACCTGACACCAGACAACACTGGACACGTTGCTCTCCCATGCGTGGCTGCAGGGAAAACGACAAAAACCTGTGGGCCAGATACCTGGGGTTAAGCAGCATCCAGCCCTTGCCTTCAACGGCTTTAATAAAGCCACCGTGCCTCGGAGCCGCTGAGGGTTGGGCTCCGCGTTTCCGAGCCGGAGCAGTCGGAGGGTTTCGAGCGAGGGTGGGCTGTCGTGGGAGGACCGCTGGAGCAGCCCCGTTCCGCCGCTGGGGCACCGTTAAATAGCCTGGACTCAAAGCCAGCCCTTTGTCCCGGAGTGCGCGAAAAAAGTAATTTGCCTAACCCTTCGCTCTGCTATTACACTGATGCCAATCAGGAGGGAAAGATTACACCGGTATAAAACCTGCTGTACACCACTATACATCAGTAAGGAGAAAAAAAAAAAAAATCCCAGCCAGTTTTCTTCTCGCGATGACTTTACGGAGGCTGAAGCAGCTGGGGAGGTTCTCCCTGACTTCTTGAAGTTGCATGGAGCCTTGACACCAGCCTGAAGCGGCAGCAGCCTTTGCAGAGGGGAGCTGGGATGTATTTTTTGGCAGCAGGGACAGCCCGTTTCCTTGGGCCACCCCCTTCATTGTGCATGCCTGGCGCATGAGCTCAGGGAACTCACCCAGTTAAAAATAACCCTCCCCCGCACGACAAACAGACAAAGAAAAAGGCTATTTATACCCTGGATCAATTCCTCGGGCTGATTCACCGTGCGGCCCCAGGAACGCTTGCGCTGGGGCGAGGGACGAGGAGCAAACCGGGGGGACCACCGGCTCGTCCCGCCGAGGCCGGGGCTCGACGCCCCTTCAGCTGCAGGCCAGCGTGACATCCGCAGCCGACTTCTTTCCCTGTGCCCCTCAGGGGCTGCAGGCTGGGAGGGCTCTTGTGTGCTTCTGTAATCTTGGTTTTGGGTCAACGTGTTTTCAGTGTACAAATGTATTTCTTGACGTTTACCTCGCGTGGCTCCCCTCCCAGCTGGGTCAGGGCCGCTCCTTTTATGTGCTGTTCCCAAATCCTTGGGTTTAAATGCCTCATACGCGGACAGCAAAAGGGCCAGCTCCACATGCCCGAAGAGAAACAGCTGATGAGCCAACTAGTTTGATAAAACTCAGGGAGAATTATCCATCCACCTCAGCAGACAAGTTTAAATATGGATAAAGGTAGCTGGAATAATACAGATACATTTTTTTTCCATGTTGTTTTCTGTTTTGACTTCTTGGGGATCATTCAAAGGGAGGTTCGGGCTTTGATCTTCTCTATTGGCAATATTTTTTTCATCTAGGTTTTTATAGTTTGAGAAGAGATGTTACATGCTTGCAACAGAGACTATCAATATGATGTGGGTCTGAACAAAAAAAAAAAAAAACTGGTGTCAGGTTCTCCATTTGGAGTGTTACCTCAAGCTTTGAAGTTTGTAATGATTCAAAAGCATCTAGAGCTGCTACAAATGTTAATAAAATTAAAGCCATCTGAAAGTGAGGCTTGCATGTGCCTTTGAAAGTAGGTCTGTGATCAGTTATTACCCTCAATTACCTTGTTGTCCACTCTTTTAGCTCGAGGTTAAACTCTTAACACTTTGCTTTGAAGTGGTTATCCTTTTATCTATGACCGGACTGAGGAATTTAAGGGCAATAATCAATGAGAGCTTCATAAGAATAAAGGGGAGACAAGGCAAGGAAAATAGGTGTGAATGTTCCCTTAACGGCTGGCTGGGGGTTTGGAGGGGCTGGGAGGGACACCGAGCTCTGACTCGGTCCTGAAAAAAAAAGGAAGAAAAGGCGGCAAGAAAGAGGGGAAAAAAGGGGGGGAACGAAAGAAGGAAAAAAGGAGCCCAGCAATTTCCAAATCACTGTTAAAAATAAAGCAAAAGCACTAATTCAGGGTGGGGCTGGGAGTGGGGAGAGCAGGGAGAGGTGAAGCCCTCATCAAAGGCGCGGGACGAGTAACGAGGCACGGAGATACGATTAAAGTATGGGCTTAATCACGGCTTTGATGTCCACCATGGCACCTCACCCTGGCGAGCCTCCGCAGGGACCCAGCCGGGGACAGGTCCCCCGCACCGGGGTCCGGCTGCCCTCCCCGGCCCCCAGCAATGACCCCCTCGCCCCAAAGCAAGCGGTCCCTGGGCCAAGCGTTGGCACCAGGAGATCTACAGCAGGGTACGGGTGATCCCGTCCCAGCCCGCGGAGGATGGCCCGGCAAGGGGGTCTCTGCCCTCGCCCGGGAGCAGCAGCATCTCTGCCACCTGCACCCCGCTGGCCCCCAGAAGGTGCTCGGCCACCCCCTCCCAGCTCCCAAAACCCACCACAAAGCCGCCCTGGGACGCGGGAGGCCCTCCTTGGAGGAAGGCCGGCCCAGGGAAGGGGGCTCAGGGAATCAACCCGGCTGCTGTCTTGGTCTCGCCCGCTCGCCGTCAGGGAGGATGCCGGCGGCATCCCTCGTCACAGCCCGCGAGGACTCCAGCGTGCGGCCCGGCACTTTCCCCGCGGAAAGCCAGCCAACCTCCGCGTTCACTCTGTCAGGGGAAAATCGGAGTAACGCTCCCGGCCAATTTTTCTTTTTTTTTTAATTTTTTTTAATCCGAGGTGCCTAAAGCAAGGTGTTGAAATGCATGTCGAACACGCCGAGTTTGGCAGGGGATCAAGTCCAAATGGCCTGGTTTTCTGAAGTCCTGAGCGCAACCTACAACACCGGCGAGCGAGAGCTGCGTGTGCTCAGCATCTCCAAAAATCGCACCGCTTCCCTTTGATCCCGTGCCAACGTTTGGATCTGCGTGTCTAATTTAAGGTGCTTGGGTTGGAAAATGTTGACAATTATTGTTACTCTAAAATTAAATCAGTGCTTAATTATCGAAATTGATGGTAACTTAGAGTGGCATTTTCAAAAGAGCCTAAGGGAGTCAGAAGGAGATTTTCAAAGGCAGTTTAATGTCTCAGGGCCACGTCTGCCTCCCCGTACCTGCAGTTTCTTACTGACTGCTCCTGCTTCGCCACCTTTTCAAGGCGATCCAAGAGGTGCTGAGGTCTCTTTACTGAGAATCTGCTACAAGGTGGACCTGAAACCATGAGCGCAGACCAAAGTCTCCAGCCCTCCAAATGCACTTGGCTAATTCACAGTGAAAAATCAATTGGTTTTGGGTGCCAAATTCTCCTATAATCCTTTAGATAATCCCAGCTTTAGGCTTTCAGATACTGATTAAAAAAAAAAAAAAAAGAAAAAAACCACCCAAACCCAAGAAATTTGTGTAAATAGAATAGAAAACGAACATGTATTTCATAAAACTTTCAGATGCTCTGAACTTAACATGAAATAGGTTGAGGACAATAGCAATAAAATATTGCTCAAGAGAGAGTAAAGGCACCGAGACCGTGAAGCCTGAGGCTGAGAACACTGTTTCGTAATTAAGGTAGCCTCCAGACAACGATTGTCATACGCAGGCATTGCTCAAGGACCCAACCATTATTGCTTTCATTATAATTTTTCAGGAGAGGATCTTTTTCTGGCTTGGCTCCACCTTCACTCAAAGCTCCCACTAGCCCCAGTCACTAACGAGAAAGCGTTGATTGAGAAATGCTAATGACAGCCTCCACGGGATGCAAAGGAGCGCGCCCGCAGGAGCCTTGCCCCGCGAGGGGCGGCCATGGAGCGGGCTCGTGGCACCACGGGTCCAGACCAGGAGGTCTGGTGGAAGAGGTGACAACCAGCTGGGGACATCAAATGCCATGCCTGGGATGAGGAAACCTCCGAGAGCAACGCAGCGAGATGTGGATCGCGGAGCCTTGCGGCGCGAGGGAGGGCACGGCTGGCTGCCGATGCACCCTGGGAGGATGCTCCTGCTGCCACAGTCCAGACCGGGCGGTCGCTTGCTGGTTAAATGGACTTCTGCTGATCTTTGTGCATCGAACCAGTTGAAAAAGGACTGGCAGGAAGGGCTTTCCAAAGAAAACTGAGCTGACTTTTAAAAAAATCCTGAAAAACCCTATATTGCAACCAAATAGCTTCTTTTTTTTTTTTAATTGCAATACAACACGGGAGCTGTAGTGTCTATGTCCAATGCTCTACGCTCTTCCATAGACCTAGACTGCATCTCCCATGAAAGGCTGGGCTTCGTGCTTGGACAAGGAGAGCGTGGCGGGGCAGAGGAGCAGACGTGTGACTGGGAAATGGCAGTGTCAGGCATCCCACACAGCGATGTCTGCTACGGATCGCTGCTGCATTTCACATTTTACACACTCTGGGTTTTGGCTGAAATTGGCCCTGGAGTTTCAGCTTTGCCACGGAAGGGAAGACAAGCACGAATTAGAAACTCCTCTCTGTTTGTAGAAAATTTGTTTTCCCATCGAAATCCAAGTTTGACTAAAAAATTCCAGTTGCTCGTAATTACACCATCTGGTCCTGAGTGAATCTTGTTGGAATCGCAGGATTAACTCCCATCACCTGACGTTACATTGAGCATGACCGTGCCTGTCTACGCTTAACTGCTGACCTATCTTAATCATCCTAGTAATTAATAAGCTGAAGCAAAGTCATGTTCCAACACGGTCTAATTTTCTAGCAAAGACAAACGCCAAGAAGGATCCGAAACAAATGGGAACACCCCGATTTGGCTTCCTCGTACACCGAGCCACTGTGGGTCATTGCTCTTCTACCTCCAGAGCCCTTCACGCGTGAACCCAAGAGGACCAGGAGGACTCCCATCCCAGCTAATTCCCGGCTAAGCAGAAATCCCAAATTGTGGCAGCGAGGCCGGGGCTGAGCCGCTTGCTCCTGCTCCAGCTGCTCTGATGCTTGGCCAATTATCAGCACCTGGATACTCAGGCAAGAGGGAGGTAATGTAAGAAGGTAATGAAGGAAGAAAGAAACACTTTCAAGTTCTCATTGCTTCTGTAATAACGCTTCTGCTAGACAGCCTGCCCGGAGACGGTCAGGGCACAGCCCAGCTCTTGGGGAGCCTCCTTGGCCGCTGGAAATCCCAGCCGGCTGTGTCGTGGGGAGCGCGGGCTCATCCCATGGAGGGCTGAGCCCCGTCCCATAGGACAGGGCTGGCTGCAGCGACATACCCTCTTGCACTATGATTATGACCTAAATTTTTTTTTTCTTTCCCCAGCTCATTATATCAAAGAACGGCGTCAAATACCGTAGAGAAGATCGCTTTGCTCTAAAACGTCCCGATCCCTCTTGCGAAGCAGTGGAGGCGGCCGAGGACAGCCCGCTGTGCCGCTCTGCTCCCGGCGCCGAGCCCCCCGAGAAATGCACGGCGCTTTTTTTTCCTCCCAGGAGGCTGGGACCGACCCGGGGAAAAGGCTGCACCGGTGCCCGCACCCCGGCGAGCTCCTGCTGCGCTCGCAGGTGGACAAGCCCCGTCTCCGGTCCTCCCCCAGACCCAGGCATACCTTGCAGGGAGGGGACCAGATTCTTTAATGCTTGAGAGAGGGGAGAAACCTCTCTCCGTGTGCCACCAAAAGACCACATACTCAGAGGAGCAGTGCCTGGAGCCGCAGGACCTCTCACCATCCCAGCCCCCCCATGCCTTGGTGAAGGGGGAGGCTCGGTGTAGCAGCAGTTTCCCACAGCCAGCCAGGAGTCACGGGCTAATGAAGATCAATCAGGTTCTTTTAAGGCTTTAATTCATTTTCTCTCCCACCCAAGATAGATGGCTATCTCCTGGGTCTCGTCTTGATGGTTCCTCCACCCACTCCTCCTCCAGCACCTTCCAGATCTTCCCTTTTTCTCCTTCCATCAGCTTTAAACGAGAAGGCAGATAGCAAGAGAGCAACTCCCCTCCCCGTGTTTTACCCATTCCTCTAACGTATTGCCCCAAAAGCCCCCCAGGACGCTGTGCCGTGCGTGTACTGGGGCAGACTGGTCCTACTGCCTCTTCTCCTTACTCCGATACACGGCCCACCGCCACCGCTTAAACCGGACCTCCCGTCTCGGGCGTCCCTTGCCTTTAAAAGAGCAGGGGGTGATCCCAGGCTCCTGCAAAACACCCTCCTCTCCCGGAGGGGAGCCGGGGCTCTGTGAAACCTCGCTGGGTCCCCCCTGAAATGGCAGGGGGGGAGAAGGGGCGCAGCCGCCCTTCGCGAGGCCGCGGCGAGGTTTTGTGACTCCGAAGAGTTGGCGAATCCCCGGATAAAAGGGAAAATATGTTCATAATAAATAACACTGAAGTAACACGTTGCGAAATATTTACTCCCTCGGAAAGGCGGCTGTTTGCTTTTAGTGGAGCTGCTATCTGATCCTCTGCCAAGCGGCGCTGAATGGCTGTAAAAGATACTTTTCTGCGGTTGGCGAGAGAAAACCAGGTGCCCAAAAGTGCAACGGCTGCGTGCGCGTGGGCACGCGCGTGCGGGGGGAGATGTGCCCAGGCTCTCAGGGGTCTCCGGCTCCTGCGCGCCCCGCTAATGTTTCTGCAGAGCAGGGACACCACGTAGCTGAAGCTTTAATTTTAATACAACTAATCACGTGTCAGTGTAGAGACTGGGGGAAGGAGAGTAGCGGGGGAAAAAAAGAAAGAGGTGTTGATAAAATACTTGTTAGAACGAAAATTGGATTAGTGGTGCCATTCTGGCCATGAAGTTCTTTGAGCCGGAGAAAAGAAAATAATAATCTTGTTCCTTTTTTCCCCCCTCTCTCCGCAGCCCACAGAAGGCCTCACAGCCAAAACATCAGTCCTTCTAATCTTATTTTCTTTTTTCTAGCATGTATTTTATTAACCCCTTTTCTCATTTAACTACTATGAATAGCTCAGTGGGTAACATCCTTCTTAGAAAGTGAAAACCTCCTTGGAGATGCGGTGCAAGAAGAGAAATGCAGACCAACTTCCAGCACCCGCACTCAGAAGAAAAGCCCCCTCTGTAATCCTGTCTGGTGAATCCCGACGTCGTACCCCAAGGTAGCTGCGAGTTCCAGGTCCCCTCTTTGGAGCAGGGGCAATCGGGGAATTTATCTGCCGACACGCTAGGAGATTGTTCGCGGCTCTATAAGCTCCACGGAGCGGAGATTAGAAAATAAATAAACGCCTACGCTTCTTGTTGGGAAAGTGTCTATAGGTATATAGCACTGTGAGATGAAGTCGGGCACTCTGAATTACCTTTACTTTTACAGCCTCCCTCGCCAGCTATCGGTCACGTACAATGAAATCCCCCAGCGTGGGATTTCGGCGAGCCCGGCACCCCTGCGCCGGGGCTGGGGGGGGCTCTGGGCCAGGCGCCGTGCTGCTGGTGGCACGGGGGCTGTGAGTGGTTTTATCCCTACCAGCCCAAAGCGATACCTGACTTGTCCTCTTACACCCATGGCAGGACGTTGCACCCCGAGTAAGGCATGGGCAAACCGGCATCTCAGAAAGCTCGGGGGCCAGTCTTCCCTCCGTGCAACAGTGATATAAATGTGGCCCAAAAAAAAACCAACCCCAAAAAACAACCCACAATTAAAACATCAAATCCAGCGGAGATGGTCCTGCCCTGCACTGCTGTAAGTGAGAACAGAGATTTGGCCTCGCCATAAAGAAAACACCAGCTCCAGCGAGCTTGGCTGTCGCCTCCTTCCCTGCGAGCAGCAAACCTTCCTGGGAGAGGAGTGGGAGCAGGATCCGACCCCGTGCAATATTTGTGTGTTATTTTCCTTGACAGCTGTGGTGCATAGTGGTAAGTGCATGTTTAATTCATTCACAATTTATGGTGTAATGAGAACAATGAATGTGTCTGAGGGAATAATTGCTTCACGGCGGGGATGCTGGAGAGTTCAAGTTGGTTGGCACCTGGACTTTGAATCGGGGCTGGCGGGGATTGGCTCCGCCAGCCCCACAATAGCACGGATAACAAAGCTGCCGGGGACGGGGAGGGGGTTCAAAGTCACCCCGCGCCGCCCAGGCGAGCCGCAAGAGCCTTTCGCCGGGATGGCGGTGGCCGGATCCGAGCCCCGTTCGACCCGCCTGACCCCATTTACCGGGCACCCGGCGAGGGCTGGAAATGCGGTAGCTGGCTTTTTTCAACCTGGGTTTACAAGCCAATTTGGCTGCGCTGCAAATCGACGTCCCTTGAAAACCAGCGCTCCCCCCACCCCTGTCTCCCTCTAAGAGCCCTTCGCCGCTTGGGCCTGGCTGCGGCTACCAAAAACCTCCTTTTGTTGGGGGTGCAGAGAGGGGGTTGACCCTTTCCAGTGTCCTCAGCAGCCACATGGAGTTTCGGAGGCCTCAGAGGTCAAGAGCATGCATATGGAGGGCCCAGGAGCTCCGTGCGTCTCCCAGCTGTCCCCACGGCAGCTGTGCTTGCAGCCCCCGAACAAAGCTCGTTAGGGGGCTCGTTAGGATGCTCGGGGGTTTTGCTCTGCGCTGCCTTGGAGGAGCCCTGAAATCAAACCACCTCGAGAGGGCTGCAGCCAGAAGAAGGAGGCATCACGCTTGGCTCCCGCACACAAGCGGCTAATTATTCAGCAGGCCGAGAGCAGCTAGATCGCGTTCTCTGTCACAGGCTCTTTCCTGCAGTGGCTGAGCAGGGCCAGGTTTAGAGTCGACAATAAAGAGACGCCGACAAAGAGTTGCTCAAGCCTTGGCCCGCGCAGCGCGGGATCTGCAGCAGCCCTCTCAACAGCTCCTGCCTCTTGGCACCTAGCGGAAACGCGGATCCAATTTCTCAAACAGACGTGTCAAAGCACGAGCAACAAATCTTCCATGCCACAAATCCACCCCGAGGAGATCATCTATCAAGATGGGGCTCTTGGACCCAGCATCACATGTCTGAGGGAAACAGGCTTGTAAAGTGCTGTGAGGCTCTCAGATGGAAGGTGCCATGTAACCACAGAGGCTGTTGTTAATTATTACACCGTTATATTGGGGAGCTGCGCCATAGACCGTCAGCGCTCGAGCGTTCCCATACATGGACCGGACGGGATGGAGCTGGGACCCCGTTCTCCTCCATATGGGAAAGCCGTGGGCTGGGGATGTGCTTGCCTTGGGCATCTTCCAGAGATGCTGAGCCGAGAGCCCTGTTACACGTGAAGCCCCGCGCAGGGCTCTACAAAACATTTTGAACACGTACGTAACACTTGGTATCAAACGGAGTCTGCTTTTAGCTGGGACAACGTCTGGGTACGAGCAGATGCGGGCCAAGCTGATGAGCAAACCACTGCAAGGGCTTTCCTTTAGGGACTGGAAGGCACTTTTAAAAAGTGTTTAAATGGTTTAGGTGCATAAATTCAAAGCTGTCACTTGAGTTAGGAACCCAATTCAGATTAAAAGGATCGAGATTTTAGGGTCCTATGTCCCCTTGAAAATATTCCACCTGTCTACACGGTGGAAATGACCACAGTTAGGAGTGGAAGACAGAGTTTAGGCGGAGGCAGAAATACGGATTTGTAGTCCTGACAGAGAACCGTGTTTTATCCCATCTAGTCTGAGGTTAAACACAATGTTCTGTCAAGCCACATACGGAGGAAAACATGGTTTGGCAGCGGTGTCTTGCGTAACCACGGTTAAACATGGCATACCTCCGCGGGGCCGCCGCTGCAGCGGCGCGCGATTTGCATCGCGTGGAGCGGCTGCCAGTTTTACTTTCATCCTGCGTCTTAGGAACATCGAGGAGGCAGCGTCGCTGTAAATACATCAGCCGTTACGTCCTCCCTGTAATGCTCTGTCTCGTAACCGCCTTCCCTCTGGAGCTACAGCTGCTCACCGTAAACCCCCGACACCTCTCTGCCTGGGGAGGAAGAATTACAGATGCCAAGTGCTTAGGGGGAGACCCCGCCAGGACGCAGTCTTCATCTCTCCACGGGCAAAAAAAAGTTAAAACCAAACATGACTGCAGATGTAAAATGTGAATTTGGCTGGGGCTCGATGCCTTCTCCCCTGGCTCCATGCCCTCCCGCAGCTCAGCCGTGGCCTGAGCCCCCCCGAAAGTCCCATCCCCGGAGGAGGATCCGGCCCCACTCCCAAGCCCAGTCTCCTCTCTAGTCTTCCAACACGATGAAACGCAGCCCAGATGACAGGCCGGGATACAAATAAGACCATCCATAATAGCACATCGTTAATTACTGAGGGTGTTTGGGTTTCTCGGAGAACATTAGGTTGTGAAGAGTCTCAATCAAAGAGCCCTCGGGGCATTCAAATCAAGGCAAGCATCAAAACCCATAGCTGTTTTGAAAACACAGCTTCAAATGCATGCTGTGGAGGGGAAAGGCTTGAACCCGCCTGCCCAGTAAATAACACGCCCTGGAAGGGCTCCCTGCTACAAAGCCGGCTGCGCGCAAGGGCAAAGGCTGCGACCTCGGGGGTACAAACATCTGCAGGAGCCTCCGGGGAGTCCCAGGACTCAATGGAGGGCGATTTCAGCGAGGCTTTAACCGCAGCCTTCACCCAAGCGCTGGAAGTAGCCATCACGCCACAGGCAAGCGAGGGAGGTGTTTCCTCTACTGTGTTTTCTCTGTTGTTCTCCCAAGCCTAATCTTTTGTGCCCATGCAACGTAGCTCTGAGGCTGCGCTCCGGAGAGATGCACTTTACAGCATTGTTCTTCACCAGCTTGGAAACAATCAGAAGGAAGAGTCAACTTAGGAAGAAGCTTTTGTCAAAAAATTGTGACTGATAATTGCAACCCCCAAGCCCATTTTTAGCGAGACCAAACCAATGTAGAGTACGTAATGATGTTTTTATAACGACGGAACAGTATTGCAGGCAAGTAGAGCGTGCAAAGAGGGAGTGAGGGCAATAAAAAGTAAAATAAAAAAAAAGTCACAAGTTAAAAAGAGAAGGTAATTCATACACATGAAATTCAGGGAAGAAATTACAAATCAAGAGAAAGGACATGGTAAAATCTCTAACTAGCAGAACTGAAGACATGTCAAAGGACAGTTGTTTTCAAGAAAATGTTGCGACAAAAGATGATGTGCATGATGGGTGTCCACTATTAGATCAACATGAAAGCCTAATGGTGAAAAGTCAAAGATGTTCTGTATTCGGAAAAAAGCCCGATAAGCTATTAGAATGGAGATGAAACCTCTCTATTGCAAAAGATAACATGAGAATGTATTATACATCTTACAGTAAAACACGACTATCGGCGAAGCTGCCTCAGACTTTCTCAGCAGCCGGTCTCGCAGCTTGGCAGGCCACTGCCATGCTCCGTAAAACGTCCTGCTCGCCGGGGAAGGACGGGGAGCCACAGAAGACAGCCATGTTGTCTCAATATTTAAAGACACGTGGGATGTTCCACATTATTAATGACCTAAGCCCAGAGGTGAATTCCAAACGGGATAAAAGACAGAGGCTCAATAACTAAGGATTTGAAAGAATGCATTATAATTAATGCCAGTCTATTTAATAATGTCCTGTTGAATTAATTTGGTATTATTTTTCATGGGATTTTAGAGAAGAAACACGCTGATAACTAAAAGATAGCAAATTACAACCTGTTGTGAGATTGAGGGAACTGGCTCTGTTCTGCTTAAAAAGGTTTAATCAGAGGGGATCTGACCACAGTCAGTAAGAATGTAGAAGAGAATTTTGACAATATTTAGGTAGTATAGTTCCTTTTCTAACAGAGATGTTCCACTTCAGCCAAACCCACTGGATCTGAAGCAGAACATTAATTGAGGGAAGTTTTAGGAATGGTGTCCCTAGGCCACTCCTGAATCCCTTTTGGTCTTTAGATCTCTAAACACAAGTTTCTAAGCACCCATGCAGCTACTTCACAACTTAGCACTCATATGAGTATGCATACATTTACTTGGAGATAGCGGTCATATGAAAAAAAAGGGAAATAAAGGTCTGTAGATCCAGAGAGATCTGCACACATCAATTCAAAAGTTTCTAGTAGTCGCATGAAGTGCAAAATATTCTTTCAGTGTAAGCTTGGCATTTCTCACCCTCTTCCTTACGATGACTACATACCTTACAACGACTATCTGGCCAAAACCCAGCGTCTTCTGTAACAACAGCACTTGGAGGCGAAGAGCCATCAGTCCCTCCTCCACCCAGCGCTTCCCACCCTATAGTTTAATATAGCAGCAGCCATAATTGCCAAAAAGCCCCCATGTGCACATTGCAGAGGCTCAACCCGAGCAAAGCACTCCTCTTCCTCTGCAAAGATAAACGCGAGGCAGAGCGATGAACTGGGGAGGGCTCAGCCGCGCTCCCGGCGGGGGCATTCCCCGCAGGGGGAGCCGGGGCGGTCCAGCCCCCAATGCTCACACGCATCCCCGGACACTCAGGCCCGTCTGTCGGGGTGGCATCACGCCAAGTCACGAGCGGGCTGGATCCGGCGCGAGGCTCAGCATCGCAGGCCAACTTAGCCCTGCTCGTCACAACGGCACGGGCTCGCTCCTGAGAACAAAGCTCTTGCATCTATCCTAAAATATGATTTAGCATCGCCTGGAGAGAAAGGATCAACCCCCACCAGAAATACGTGAAAGGAAGTGGTCCACAGCCCTTATCAGATCCATCAGAAAGGTTAAGCAACTCAATTCCACCAATGTATCACAAAGTACAAGCCCACTCCACATGGGAAGCTGCTTCTACCGGTATGAAACCCCACCAACTTACTGCAAGGTAAAGTCGTCCTTTGCAGACAAGATGTCCACACGAGCCTTTCTACAGTCACCCAACAGCCAAGCTGGAGCTGCTGACGCAGAGGGCTGTGTACGCAGCTCGTGGGGTGCCGAAGGATTTTTTTGGGCAGGAAGAAGGTTGAGACACGTACAATACTGCTGCTTAGAGAAGGACTGCCTCAACTTTGAAGGCAACGTTTGGGAGTGTAAACCAGCTCAGGTTTAACCTGCAATAAAGGCAGAGGTCAGCCATCAAACCTAGCTGTAGGTCTGAAGCCCCCAGAAGGTCTCTATTCATCAGCAGATCCAAGCATGGAGATAGGCCTGGACTTAAGTGCAGGCTTAAGGTTAAGTGTTTGCACATGTGCCTTACTGAATTAGGGCCAAAGGTTCAGGTGGGAAGTGCCCCGCTGGGAACTGCCTGGTTTGTCCTATTACTTTTTGTCCATGATCTGCAAGGACTCCGGCCCTGCAGTTGTTGGGGCAATGTGGGGTGCCAGCTGGACCCCGTCCCTGTAACCAGAGCTTGTCTGCAGGTGCCTGGTTACTTTTTTACTACACCCAGTATTTATATTTCAGGCTGTAGCACAGCAGCCCAGTGGTTTGTGGCACCCATATTACTGGCAGGAGGAACCATGGCAAGCTCTAAGAGAAACTTTCAGGAGGTTGAAGTGGGCTCTAGGTGAGAAGTTGTGGGTCTCGCCGCTCCTTGCTCAGGAGCGAGCTGGGGGAAATGCAACACATGAAGCCCCATGTGCCCCATCTCTGTGCCCATGGGAGGCGCAAATCCCCTTTCTCTATGCTAAGGGCTCCAGCAACAGGAGGGTGAGCTTGGAGCGGTTGTGACACAAGCCCCAGGAGCTAGACCAACCGGCCAGGCGTGCAGATGACAGCCCAGAGGGCCCGTTGTTCGCTGTTTCATGGTAGGTCTTACTGCTTTGCACTTGTCTGGATGCAGCCACAAACGGATATCCTTCCAGCCGTGCCTAGAGCAGCAAAATGGGTACGTGCGTTTCTGTGCCTGCCTCCAGCAGAAGGACGTGTCCACCTCATATATGTGGCAGCCACATCTTACAAAACCGCTTGATGCTCATGTGCCAAGAGAGGAGAAGCCAAGAGAGCAATTCCAAAACCACACCAGCTCGATCCTCCAGCTCCTGGGATTTCCCAAGCGGAGCAGCAGTGAACTGTCCCGCTTGCTGTACCCTCTACAGGAGATGTCAGTAATGCAGGTGGTCCTCCAGAGTGAACCTACAGGGCTTGGTCTAGAGCCAGCTGCAGTCTCCTGAAAGTTTCTCTTTGAGTTTAAAGGTTTTGGATTAGGCCCAGCTTCATGGCTGTAAAGGCAGGAAAGGTTTAAACATGAGGATAGCAAATACTGCAACAAAATCGGGTCTATTATGAAGTCAGGGGAGAAAAGGGAGACTGTCGCTTACGGTGAGTTACTCAAAACCTTCAGAAAGAGGCAAAATAGGTGGTTGGACCGTGGCTAGCCCTGTCCTGCCTGTCGCCTCTGCCTAACCCTGCCTGCTCTGCAGCTTCTCCGTTGCTTTAGCTGTGAGACACCTGCATGAAAAACACCTTTCCATTCCTTTTCTCTGCAAATTGATCGATCCCATGGGTTACGTTGAAAAAATGGTTGATTCAGTTGGTTTCTCCAGGTGTTTTGCTAAAATCAGTGAGGAAAGGTTGAAACTGCAGAATAATTTTTGGGGGGGGGTCAGAAGACTTCTGGCAGCAGAGCCGGGCTCCCTTCCCTCTTGCAGGAGCTCCATGGTGGTGACCTGCCTGGCACCATCACTTCCATAAACAGCCTTTAAAGAAAGGGAGAGCATTATGTGAGGAGGAGCCAGTGTCTCTCTTTGGGAGCTGAGTTCCCATTACTGATGGTTTTATCACCTCATTACATTGGAACCTGGGTGGGGCTCTTCATTCTATATTTTGACAACTTCAGCTCCCCACTAAACCATTAGGACTGACTCCTAATGGGTGGCAGGTTTTCTTCCCTCCCAATTTACAAAAAATGGCAGGACCTGGTGAGGGATATTGCTTGGTCAGAGCACGTTGCCTTTAGTGATCTGACACCTAATAAAATGGAAGATCTTTCTGCCATTATTTCAAGTGCAAAGCACTTGATTTTTTGTTATTTCCACTTGTGTTTGAAATATATGTGGAGTGTGGATAAATTCATGCAACCTAAGTTGAGGACTTTTGGAAATTTTTCCATAACCACTTTTAACTGGAGTGCCCATGCTGCTCTATAAACAGGGAAAAATCAACAAAACGTGATCTCCTCAGCACAGGTCACTGGCAATTTCAGCTGTAATATTCAGCTGTATTAGGAGCAGTAATTAATGGTAAACGGAGTCGTTGAATATTTGCTCTGCTCCAGATTTGTGCCTGGATGAGGCCTGGACGCCCAGTGGCTAAATTATCTGCTAAACAGGTTCTTAGTGCCGTAAATGCACCGTGGGCTCTGAAAACAAGCACTCGGGAGACTTGCCCTTTCTGGTCCTCCGAGCACCCTAATGTAGGCATTTTGCTGAAATACTCAGCTGCAGACTTTGGAGAGGTATTTAAATTTCATACAGTGCTAGCCTGGAATTTATGAAAACAATATGTTTCAGGTATCTGAACGCCTGAAGAGCTTTATGTTACACCCAGCGTTACCGGGATTTGTGGCGGGACAGCAAACTGCGCGCCGGTTCCCCTAAGTCCAAGGCTGGCAGCCTGACTGGTACATAAGTCTTACACAAGTAGGCTAAAAATCTGGCTTAAGCAAAGGACTGAAGAAATACAACTCAAGTTTTTGCACTCCATTTTGCCAAAGCATCTTCATACAGATCCAGCTGCTGTTCTGCTCTGCTATTTGAGCTCTGAATTTCTCCTGAAGGAAGCAAATGGGGAAAAGGAACAGGGGAAGTGTCTTTTCCTCCTCTGTCTGCAAACTTCTGCACAGCGGTTTGGATGCCAATACCTTTATTGGCGATAGGAACAGGACGCTGAGCTCGTTCCGGCAGTATGAGCCATGGGCCGGGTGCTTTTGGGGAGGACTCGCTGGCACTCAAGTGCCATCAGGGCTCACTGCCGGTGCCATGGTGCGTCTGCGCTTTCCTGGAGGCGCCGCTGACTGGGGAAAGGAAAACACAGGCTTTGTGGGCTGGAGGTGTTCTCAGGCTGCTGGTGAGGTCAAATGGAAATACTAAATAAAGCACTGAAGCTGTCCTGTATGGTCTGTGAGCATCGATTACCTACGCAGCTGAGTTGGCGCTTTGAGGTTTCATCCAACTGAGCTTTACAAACACGAGCTTCAGCTCCTCGTCGAAGAAGGGGCTGTGAGCACCTTCTGTTAGTGGGCTACACAGCGTACCCGGCCACAGCGACAGTGTGCAGCACAGCCAGGAGCAGCTCCTGTCTCCCAGTGCCAATTCCCCATCCCTTCACCGCCCCACGGCGCTGTCCTCCAGCAGACACCGGAGACAAGCGACAGTTCATCTACTACAGCCCAGGGAAGATGAGGGAGAGGGGAGGAAGAGCTGATTAAAGTCAGAGTTTTCATTCAGAGTTTTCATTCTAGATTCAAATCTATACTGAAATTAGTCAGCCAATGACCTCATCCAACAGCGATGAACAAACAAGAAGATGACAAGCAAGTGTCGATAAGTCTCAGAAGACGTAACATCATTCCTGAGCACAATTAAACACAGCCTTACAAACATCCAGGCTCTGACTGTTCATGAAATCCATATGGAGTCATTAGCCTTCTTAGGTCTGTTTTTCCACCACCCTTAGATCCAGAATGAGAGCCTGACTGTATAAATACTTACTGAGATTTAGGTAGGCTCTGAATTTAAAGAGAAAGAGCCATTTCTGAGGAATCCCTTTCTAAAAATGCTTGCTCTGGAAGAAGAGCGGTCAACTGTGAATCCACAGGCCATTGCAAACAAACTCCGTAGCCCGACCAGCCGCACCTTCAGTGCCATGGTAAACGGCTGAGCCTGTGCTACAGCGAATGGTGGAGTTCAGCAGGAAGGAAGCCAGCTGGTCAGCAACTGCATCAGGATTGTGTGTTACACAGGTAGGTGTAACCTCTCGGGTCATACAGACTGTCAACTAAATCTCATTAAGCATGTCCTGCGCCCTCCAGGAGTTCTCAGCACTACTGCATCGGTCCTCGGTGAAGAGACAAGGGTGGTATTATAGAGTCCTTGGCTTCAGCTCAGGATCACTTTGACCGACAGATTTCTTATGGATTCTAGGTCCAGAATTTTAATAAATTAGTTGAAGCTTTTCTTTGGGCAAAACTGGACAAAGTTAACTTCAGCGTTAGTTTGGCCGGGATAAGACAACTGCAGAATTAGGACCCATAACCTTCTTTTGAAATGATGTTCAAATCTGCCTGTTATTAAACTTTGATATCAGGCTTCAAACGGGAGAAGAACAAGACTCCTAAAGCATAAATCTGGTGAATAGATATAATGAAGTAAGCAGTATTGTGTTATAACTTCACTGTCCAGCTGAGAGAAAGGTATCCCTTTACTTTGCTCATTTTACAAACACATATTTCCTTGTTTTCAGTCCTAAGTATTGAGACTAAGTCCGATACATGTGCTGACATATATAATGCACATCTCCCTTTCCACTAAGCTATATGTTTATGCAGCATGCGATACAAAACAGGCTGTTGGGACCCAGCTATGCAGATGAAATTGTTTCGGAATGCTGCTCAAAGGAGGTCGCAGCTCTAAATCCTCCTTGTGTGGAGGTATGCTGCGTGCCCAGCTTTCCAAGGTTCTTCCAAAAATACTGCCTTGAGTATTGGATATATCTGGGTTAAAACGAAAATTAAGTTCACCGTTGCTAGCAACAGCATTAGGAGAACCATCAGGAAAGAAAACGTCTCTTCTCCCAAGGAGGCCTTGAAGCAAGCACAGCGCTCAACGGCCAGTAACCAACGGTCAGGTTCGTGGGATAAGGGCTGGATCATCAGAGATCAGGATCAGGGACTGCAAAGCAAGGGCACGACACAAGGTCTTCACTCTTTTCTCTTACCATGTTTTTCTGTCAGTGAAGGCGAGATCATCTCGTGGTAGAAAATGGTAAATAAATGCTATTTGGTCCAGGGGCTTGACTTATTTACGTTATTACAAATGTCAGATAGCATGAAAGAGAGCTGCATAGTTGCTACGTAAAAGTGTTACAAACTGCTCCCAAACGCAGCACATACACAGACACACTCTTTCTCTCTCATGTTTTTGCAGGATCAGATCCTTATTCAGTTCTTTCAATGCTTTTTCACAAAAAAAATAATTTCTAATGTAGGGAGGAAAAGTTTTATTTAATTATCTTCATTTTTTTTGGTTTGAATTGACCAACTGCGTATCTTCCACTGGCTTTATCAAAGAAGCCACCAGTACCAGACCACATCTAATTTTAAGTGGGCTTTAGTGGGTAGACTTAAAATTGATCATGCATTTTAGTTTCAGTAACTCGCAATTTCTGCACGCTTTGATAGCGCACTTTAAAGAACAAGTCTTCTTTAATGACAAAGGCTTAAAAGAAATGACCTTTCTGAACAAAATATCAAAGCTTAGAAAAGATAGTTCCTTGAAAAAAAAACCTGAATTAAAATGACCTTGTGTTCTGAAACTTTTTCATACAATATCTGACGTCTGACTTTTTCTTTGTGCCCTCAGAACAAGACCAAGTATAATTTAGTAGTGTGGTGCCTCCAGTACATTTTGTGACTTGCAGCACATTAATGTAATTAAAAAAAATAAATTAGGTCCCATATACACTCTCTGTCGAGACTGCTCGTCGTTAGAATCAAAGCTGTGCATGTTTTTCAGAAAATTCAATAAAACACCATAAGATATTCTAGCGATCGCAAATATTTTCTTCTAATGACAATAAAATCTTTTTCTGTGCAGCAAAATCATTTCTCAGTTTGAAACCACAGTGGGCAGAGGTCTGGGCAAGTAACAGGAGTATCTGCTGTCACCAGTACAATTAAAGCACTGTTGCAGAAGAAAGCAGAGGGCTGGGAGAAGGAGGGAGGTTGTATCCCTTTTCTTCCAACTGCACCAGAAATGAGCATATTTGTTACGCGTAACACAAGAACTGTGAGTGGCGCTGAAACCAAGTGTCACCTTGATAAAGGGTCACCTCCCTTGATACTGGTGAAAAAATCTTATGATGCCTTTTTCTTGTGGGGTTTTATATGGGGCGAAACAATCGTCTCTCCCACAGGAAGAATAGGTAAAATTAAATAAATAAAAAGTACAAATAAAGCTCTAACCGTACGCAAGCTGGTTTTATGGGCAATGAAGCCAACTACTGGCAGCTGGCAATTCCTTACCTAGCGGGTGAAAAGAGAGGTAGAGAGCAAGCAATAGGTATGAAAACATTTCTAATCCTGCAATTCAGACTCTCTTACTTGTTACAGAAATGATCAAAGAAATGTTAACAACTACAAGAGAACTCCAACCAACTTTGAGTTTAATTTCTCATCAGGTTTATAAGCACCTTCAGAATGGTCCTTACACTGTATTTAATGCTGAAGAGAGCTTCCCAGAGTTTTGAAACTCCCAGATTGACGAAGATCTACATTTCTTAAGCTGCTTTTTGATCATCAATGACATCAGCAACCCAGTTCCATCAAAAAGAAGGAAATTGAGGCCTGAATTCAACTAGCTAGAAGAGGGTCCATGTGTTTCTTTATGGAGGTACCCCCTCTTACTACTTTCAAAAGCACTATAACCACCCAGATATCATGCAAAAACACAAGCAGAACAGCAGAATCAAAAACGCCTCGCTTCCTTCATGCATGAGAAAAGAGATGTCGCTGTCCCAACGTCTGCCATTTGCACACAGGGCAACATCCAACGGGTAAATCCCAGCGCGCGCAGCCTGCAGCTGCGTGAGCTCTCGGCGCTTCTCCCGAAGAGCCCAACCACCGCTGCCGTGCACCTCTCTGAGTAAATACATTTCATTTTACTGCCCACAATTAAGTAAATGCATCCTAACAAATTCCTCCTACTAAAACTCACCGTTGCCCCAGGCAAGGCTTTGTGGCACCTGCCGCAGCACCTCCTCGCTTATCAGAGCCATGACAACCCCTTATCTGTAATTAGAAGAATCACTTGTTGATTCAAGGAAGATGGAAAACCTGCCCAGGCCCAAACCAGACTGACAATCAGCAAAGCACCCAGCAAAGTTGGAGCCTGTATTTGGCAAGGAGCTCCCTGCCGGTGCTGCCAGGAGGTGGGGGTGGATGGAGCCCAGCCTGCCAAAGCCTCTCCTCATTGATCTCCATGCCAGGCGGAGATAAGAGTGCAGCTGGCGAGCTGGGACTCGGCAGGACAGCCGCGTCCAGCCGCAGGCACTCAAGCAGTCAGAACCCTCCAAATTCTGCCCGGACCATGGCGCGCTGAGTGCCGGTGCCACCGGGGTGCGGGAGGAGAAGTGGCCTTCCCCGTCAGCAGCGATACAGAGGGTCTCGCTGCTGCTGCCAGTGCCACAGCTGGACTTAGAAGACAGGAATTTCTGGCCCCCTCTCAAGCACTCAGACCGTTAATTGTGCCTTGATACGAACGTTGCCGGCAGGATGGTGCCTAGGAAAAAAAAAAAGCTATTCTTGTATTCAGCATATCTAAATTTACAGATTATGAATGTACTAATGTACACTCTGGCTCAGGGATGGCCAAGAGATAAGGAAGCCTTCCTATGCCTGGGAGGCAGAGCCAGCTACAAGGAGGACTCCCTGTCCGGGTCCTTCAGCTTTCCACCGGTGCTCAAACCTCATCCCTGCAAGCCCTCGGGAACCTCCTTAGCTTTACCAGGACTGTCCAAGAGAGCTTGTGTACACTCATGCAGAACCAAGGCCGTACCGGTTACAACGCTTCTTCAAAAACTCCCCGTAACTGTGTTATCAGTAAATGACGAAGGCCTTTCCTGTGACCGACCTATGCAACCCCAGTGATCGATTTATATGCTATTAACTGGCAGCGGTGGATGCATTTGTCATCGTGGTGTTTTCATTCTTGCTACGAGGTTTTTCCATGAAATACAGCATGAAATATTCTCCCCGTTAACAAAGCCATACAAAACTCTCATATGCACTGTGGCCACTTAGGTGAGTGAGATGCCCAAGCAGGACAATAATGTCAAAACAAAATAGTACAAAACAATAATATTTTAATATTATGTAAACACATGGACACAAAACAATGTCAAAATATGTTAAAATATCTTGGAGAATAATAATAGAAAACGGGATTTTCTTCATGTTTAAAAGTGAAAAGAATGGTACTGGGAAGTCATAACAAAAATATTAGTAGAGAGAACTACTCGGTAAGCGAGCTCAGCACAGACTCAAACACACAGTATAGCAAAAGCGTAAGTCTGTAATAAGATAATGATAAAAAAAAAATGAAGGAAGATACAACTAAAAACATGCTGGCACGAGCAATGGATGTGTTTTCATGAACTTCATTACACTTTACGTGCTAACAAAACAGCCACTGATCTTTGCATTTCAATTTACAAGAGCCAAATCTTCAAACCTATTCAAAGCAGTCCATTTGGCAAGCGAAGAAATCCAACAGCTCCAGCAGCTACCTGAAAATGAAGAGATTCTCATTAGTTATATCTTATTATTCTTATTATAAAAGCAGCCCAGGCTGAAGCCAGGGCTGGGTCCGGGCGGCAGCAGGCTTGGCTACGGCCGTGACCGCCGCTGTGTCGGGTGTTGGGAGGCGCGGGGGAGCGTGCCACAGGGGAGCTACACCGCACCTGCAGCCACGGGCAGGCGTGGGCGCTAACGCAGCGAAAAGCAGGATTTCCGCGCGTGAGGGTCAGGTAAACGCTAACAGAAAATTTAGCGTGAATGTAGTCTTGGAAAAAGATCTGGTCAGGAAGAGAATTTCCCTGCGCAGAAGCAGCACCAAAGCCGCTCCAAGTCTAGGAGCAAAGGCCGCAGCGCCCCGCCAGGGCGGCGCTGCCGTGTGCCGCGCTGGCTCTGCCCCTGCCTTTCCGCTCCATCAGGACGTGGCTGGGGCTCCGTCCACCCCAGCGCCTCAGTCGCCTGTGGCCTGGCCCGGCCTAACGCTACGTGATTATTCATCTTTTTCAGTGGGCACCTTCCTAACTGTGAAGACGCTAATTCAGAATAAGTTTGAGATAACATGCATCCCTGGGTAACGCTACTGCTGCTATTGGAGAGAGTCTAGAGGCTACGCTGCGGCTTGATATTTATCTAACAAAGTTACCTAGGCTGGACGTATTACCAAGAAGCTGTGACATTTTCAGTTTCCAGTTAGCTTTAGCTCATTCTCGGTAACAAATATCTGAGGATTAATATTTTCAGACAACTTTCACGCTGTTAACATTTTTACAATTGTTTAAACATCTGACAAATTTTTACACCACTGGTACACGCACACATTCTTATTCGCAGAAATCCTCATGTGAGATATGCAAGTATCATCAAAGTCTAGAAATACAAAAAAGATGGAGTGGCTGTCCTAGGAAGTTTCCTTTTACTCACCTCTCCAAGTGAATCACTCTAAAGGCACAGCAAGGCTTTTTATTGCTGCAGCACTTGCCATAATTTATATTGGAGGGTGTAAACGTCTGAAAAAAGCTGAGGCTCATGAAGATCCGGTACTTTGAAGATGTGATCTGTAATATTACGCATTGCATCATTGTTTTCTATCTTAAAAGGAGGTGGCATCACCGCAGAGCTGCAGCTGTGCACCGAGCCACTGTCTCATCATGAACGTCGAGGCAAAGCCCAGACTTGTAATGCACCTGCAAGTTCTCTAATCTTGCTCTAATAGTACTGACTAAGCACTGGGAAAATTCTCAGACGCTTGTTTACTGAAAATAAGGATCTTTTCAAACTGCAACCATATTCGAGTGTTTTAATTAAGCCGTAAAACTTCAATAACTGGGATCCACAGGTGTGAAATGGTACAAATTGATCAAAGATAATCACGTACCTTCTGGCGTGGTAGGCATTCAGCTCTTCCTGGAGGACAGAGACTCTTTTCTGCAGAATATTTACCTGTAAAATACATCCCACATGAGAATGGTGTACAAAATTCTAAT
The DNA here is from genome assembly GCA_013400535.1 of Scopus umbretta. Taxonomy (NCBI): domain Eukaryota; kingdom Metazoa; phylum Chordata; class Aves; order Pelecaniformes; family Scopidae; genus Scopus; species Scopus umbretta. The sequence continues at coordinate 114,038 of VZTL01007238.1, forward strand.
TAATACATTTGCGCTCATTTCCTAAAGGCTGTTTTTCTTGTCTATCCTGCCTAAATAAAATGCAGTAACACTTGAGCTGCATACTAGAATTAAGACGTGAGAGAAGATTGTTAGCACGGCTTCCCTGGCCCTGCTCCAGCTGCGCACTACCTGCTCCTTTAGGAACAGAGTGAAAGCAGTTTTTAAACTCAGCCGGTGGTACAATATGGGTTATGCAAGGGTTTGGGAGCTCCAGTTCTACTCTCATCTCCCGTATGATGCCTGCACTCTGGTCTCTGCACTTTTGCTCTTGCGATGAAGATACTTGCCTGTCGTTGAAGTGTATGAAAATGAATGTTCATTAATACACTGAGGCCACTTTTGGGTGACTCACCAAGAGCAGACAGTTGGGCAGCATACTTTACATTTAGCAACGTTTTTAGAAAATTTTGCCCAAGCCTCAAGTATTTTCTTTTTTTTTGTTGTTGTTGTTGTTTATTTTGATCACCGCTCGGTGCTTTTACCCAGCCTATCCTCTTCATCCTCCTCCAACAATAAATAATCCTGACAGGTGCAGAGATTCCACTGCCCTTCTTGTCTGATGTTTTCAAACAGGAATTTCAACAATTTTCAAAGACCAGGACACCTGTGCTTCAGAAAGAGCCCTGCTTACTGAGTGGTCTGCGACGACAGCGTACCGCTGGAAATACAGCCGGCAGCTATGTATTTCTGGGATAGCACCCAGGTTTTAGTGTGTGTAGTTACTTTTACTCTTTTGAAATGCTGCTGCTGCTTACAGAAGCCCTGCAGGTGGATATCAGATTCTACTTTTTTTAAACTCATTAAAAGTTGTGGTATTCTTATATTAGCTCCAGAGTAACGCTTCCTACCAGACAGTGCTAATAGTCAACCACACGTTAAAAATAGCTTTTTATCAACTGGAAATAGATTTCCCCAGTAGATCCTTAACTCTCTATTTCCCACAACTACTTATATAAGAAAGAGCATCACTTCCATTAGGAATCCTTCGACATGTAAGCAGAGTGTTTACAACCACAGTACTGAAGCTGTGTCACTACTAGCACATAGAAGTATGAAAATTTCCTACTTCTGTTAAAGGCACACTTTGCCAGGGAAGTGTCTCATGCATAGCAAACAATACTACAGAATAACCCTTATGCATTGTAAAGAGAATAAAAAAAAGCGGGGGAAGAACCCCAAATACATTAAATCACCAACCACCTCCATAGAGAGAGGTTGCTAAAGAAAGAGAAATGGAGAATGTGTAGATCTACAATTGCTTAAAAAACGGTCCTGAAAGTTGGTCCAAGGCGTGCGCTGGTATCAAGCCTAAACTTGTATGCCGTGTCCTCAGGGCTTTTGCTCTTCCCAGAGCTCCTGGGCAGCTCTGAGTCACCAGCATTGCCCTTCTTTCTCTCATTTCTTCCCTTCAGCCCAGGACAGATCCCAGTCCTTCCTGACACGTTTAAATGCGCAGTCCTGCACTGGGCCATTTGCAAACCCTGACAGTGGGGTTTTTTGATTCCCATTATTCCACATCTATGATCACTCCTCTTTACTGCTCTTTATCCTTCTTCGCGCGACTTCAGGCCACAATGACGTTTTGTTTTTTTCTAGCTCCTAATACACCGAATAGGACAGCATCAAATAACTTCTGTGGAAACCAAGTACAAGAAACACACCCAATTCATTTGTAATTCCCTATTTACAATGACATTTTGATATTTCTATTAGCCAGTTTTATAGTCTATTTCATATAAGCAATAGTGATTCTGTATTATTCTAGATGAGCTAGTGTTTTGCAATATTTAAAACAAAGGAGTTACAGAAATCTATTAGAGCCTCTTTAGAGCCTCTTTATACTGGAAAATGTAGAAACAACACAATGCTCATTTGACTACTATCTTAAAAGAAATATCCCATTTGCTTTATTATATAGGCTGAAAGCAAACAAAATGATATCTCATTCTTCTCTGCACCCTTTACATGCATCTTTCAAATGATTCCTTCAGGAAAAACAGGGTAAGGAAGATGATTGGTAACTGTGTGCTCTATTTGAAAGGTTGACAAAAAACCCTAATATTGAATACAGCATAATTTGTACTTTCAGTTGCCAACTGAAGCAAAATCTGGGATCAAAACATACAATATGGTAGCTCTCAAGGTGAGGAAACTGGAAGAGAAGAGCCTTGTGAAAGATGACTGAGTGAGAAGCCTGCAAGTGCTGCCATATTTTGTTTTTGAGACTTATTCACTATTTTTGGCCAAATTTTAGATGGCCATGATTTTTTGTCTAGAAGAGAGAGTTTTTATCCAGTCCAAAAAGATGAATAGTAAAAATTTACCTGAGATTTTAAAGATGCAATGGTGTCTTCGAGTTCCTTTCTCAAAGATACTGGCATGAGACCTTTGAGTGTGGTTTCATATTCTTGTCGTATATGGGTCATCTGTAACAGAACAAAAAGAAATTTCTATATAGATGGCTACTCTTGGAAGCTGGAGAGTAACTTTTTTGCTTCTTTTGCCCAATTGGGAGTCCAAGCAAAATCAGAATTGGGACATCAAGGGAAAGGGAAAGAGAGAGAAGGAAGATCAGCAAAGACCTGTAAAGAACAAAAGAGGTAAAAAGGAGGAAAAAAAGGAAAAAGAAAACGTAAGAATAAAAAATATATGGAAAGGAGGAAAAAGTCATGAGAAGAAGTCAGTATGGCATTTGTTGAGACATGGTCTGAAGAAGCAATAATCATTCCTAAATTTGTCTCAATAGAGCATTTATACAGATATACACTTTGCAAATTGGTAGTCAGAAGTTTTCTTTTTGTCTTTGGTGGGATCTGAACCAGGTCAGTAGAGTGATATTTGCCCCTTACTTCCTAAGAGAAGGTGAATTACTGTTTCCCAAGATTTTTTTACAAAATTTCTCGACTTCCAGGTGCCTTCAAGGCCTTTTTTCATCTATTGTGCAACTATTTTTCATTGCACTTTGTGTCTGCCTCAACTTTCTTGACGCTAGGGGACTTTCAGCAAATAGGTTTGAGTACCTTAGACGTTATGAGATCAGATGTTCACGCCAACAGGATTATTTCTAAAGGACATTTTAGTCCATAGCCTTATTCAACAGATGCTGAGTAAACAGTACAATTACAAAGCAATGTTAAATGAAGACAGGTCGGCTGGAAGGCTTGTGCCTTCGTATCTCTCTGGTGGGGTTGTATTTGCTGAATCTTGACGCAGGAGAAGTATAGAGAGTCTGGTTCAGCTCCGTCCATCGAGTCGCGCAGGACTGCTCGCACACTTCATTATTTGGCCGAATCAAGGCCTCATATCTGTACTTAATTTCCAATACGATTAACCGCTTAATTCAAATTAAGCAAGTACTTAGGTGTTTTTCTGGATTAGCAGCTGAATATGTAAATAAAGGATAAAAGGGATTCAATATCAGATTAACTTATAAAATATCTTTCAACTTTGAAATGGAGTCTTTTTTCCAATGATGTACACACCAGCACCGTTTCGTACTAATTTTGCTTTAGTTACCAAATTGCTTCAATCTACCATTGCAACCACAAATCAAAACCTCAGTCTTACATCTGAAGAAGCCATGAGTTACAACTTCCAGCTCCCAGCTAGCAAGGAGCGCACACGCTTAAACACGTGAGAACCCAACACAAAGTTCACTGCAAGATGTGCCAATTACCAGCTTTCGGAAAAAGCAGGTCACGCCAAAATATGCATTATGCATAATACAATTATCAATACAAAAGGAATAAAACAATCTGATGAAACTTTAGGAAAGTTCTGTGTATGAGTCATTCCAACATGCAGAAGAAATCGCCAAATCTCTATGCAAATGGGCAATTAGAGGCTTTCCTTGTGAGCTGCAAGGAAGTGATGTCACTATGCAAATCCAAAGAAAAAAAAAATGGTGAGACAGGAAACCTTGTTTGAACTCAGTTTGTATATAAACCAGTGATCAAAATTTATGTTTTTGAAAGTTACTCCGATAAATTTATGCTACTTCTTCTATAAAGGCTTACAGAGCTATGCATAGGTGCTTTGCCAGGATAAATATTTTCTGAGCCAACAGCTCATTTGGGTGGGGACTTTGATAGAGCAGAAACATGCATTTCAGTTAATTCACCATGTTACATTTGTTCTGGGCGAAACGGGAGCAGAAACAGGCAGTTGGAAGAGCAAAATGCTTTTATTTCCTAAATTTTGAATAATAAATATCTATTTGCACGATTAAGGAGGATCTGGATGATCGATCACCTTGCCAATATGTTGGGGTGACCCAACCAGCACAGAAAGTCCATCGCTGGGGCCTGACTCGCACTCAAGCTCTCCGTTTACAGGCAACGCAGATGTCAGGAGCTGAGCCTGGACTCTGATATAAGTTACTACACCATGATCTAGCCATGCCTACACAGCATCTAGGACTCACAGCAGCTTCCTCAGGTGCCGGGCACACAGCAAGAGCTTATTATAATTTTTCTTAGAGGAAAGTCAAGAAAGTTTCATTGTAAGTAGATGCAACAAAAATTTTAATACAGCTCTGTGAGTGAAATAATAACATTCTAATTGTGCAACAGTCTTCTTTCAACCAGGTCGCTGGTTTTAATAGTTTAATCTGCAAGTGTCCTCTAAATACGTGCTTTCACAATGCTCCTAATGCTTGCTATTAACTCTGCAGAAGAACAAGGGGATTGTTCCCTTTTGGCGAAGGTGTTTCTTGGAAAGTCAGGAAGAAATACGTACTGTGCTTTAAAGCAATGGTATGTATTACTGGGCTGGGTGAAAATGCAGAAGGAAAATGAGAAACAAGCCCTGGTAGCTGAAGTATTGCTTGGGGCTGATTTCTTACTCTGTTTCAGAGAGGACACATACACTTTTTCTGCAGTGAAAACTGCTCTTTGGGATGCAACTGCAATTTGTTTGTTTTCTAAGACAAAATATGTTACTTTCAACTAGGCTCGCTAATAATTGCATCACAATAAGATGAAAATAAGATCCCAGCTGTTTCCTGTCATATTATGATAAACAACATGCTGATAGTTTTGGCTGAAGTTACTATCTAGGTTTATTGACCCAAGAGATTAAAATAGTGCATGGCAGAAATCTGAATCGCTTCTTATAACCGAAAAATAACATCTAGTGGGCTAATGTATACTAATTTTAATGGAGGAATGTTTTTATTTTTTACCACTTATTTTTGACCAATGAAAGCTATGTCTGCAGGGATCTTTTCTTTTTTTTTTTTGTGCCGTAAAGGCTTTTTTGTTCTTTTATAGCCTCAAGCTGCCTCCCTAGGATCCACAAATACTGTGTCTCTTCTTGCACTCTTGAGAGATGTTTAAAATTGCAATTCTTCAGCCCCCAGGAGGGCTTTAGTCTGCTGGATGAGGATAGCTCTATTTCATTTACTGTTGTGTTCGTTTTTCTTCAGTCCTGAGAAAGTTTTTTTGGAAATTCATTTTGGTAAGTTGATTTAATCCGTGAACCCCCAGGAAGGTTTTATAGCTTTTAATATTAAGCTGCCACACTGGTCTTTGTTTATTCAGGTTGGTGGCTAACATATGAGGTTTAAAGTTTTACCATCAATCATCTTTGGTGTCAGTAGAAACAACTGAAAGCTGAAGTTGCCACACATAGCTCATGTATGCTTTGTCACACGATAAATTAGGAAAAAAAAGAAGAGACAACTATTCACACAGTTACACAAAGTGATGCAAAAAAGTTCTAATTTCACAGACTACCACAAGATCTTGTCACAGTTGGGCATTGACTATTCTCAAAGCGGCTAAAAGTTGGGTTTGATGCCCGGAAGAGAAATATCCAAAACAGAGCTTTCCAAACCAAGCAGTCAGGCCTGCCTGGCCCAACACTTTCCAGCAGCATAAGACGAGTTTCAATTTTACTACTTCAAGGAGTCGTCAAGTGGCACAATTCAGTTTTGCAGCTACTCATTACTTCTAAAAGCTTCCAAAGGATGTTTGTGGGGCTGGGTTAGAAGCAGAAGGGAGCCCAGGACTGATCAGGAGCAAGTCCCACTGGCACCGAGCCGCACTGCAGTCACTCTCCTTCCTTTTTGAAAGAAACAACTTAAGCACATCCAGGATAAACAAGGTATCTTCAAGATGACCAGATGCATGTTAGATGATCTCAGAGGTCTTTTCCAACCTTAATAATTCTATGATTCTATGATTCTATGTTAGTCCTTGTGCTAAGAAGAGCCTGCAAAGCAGAGGGTATTCTGCTTCTCTTCTATGCTTTGCTATACAGCCACAATGACGCCGTCTCTTATTCAGGTTCCTGACAGCCAGCTCTCCCCTTCTTACGTCTGAGAGGTCTGTAATGCTGAGTTTATCATCCAGAACACAGTGGCCCTGGTGCAAAATCCCTGTCTCATTCAAAAAAAAAACCAACAAAAAGACCCCCAACCCTAAACAATTGCAATCTTCTCCAGATCTCCCAGTTGTAATATTTGATTCGGACCAGAGCAGCACAAGGAAAATGCAAATGAAACACTGAAGTATACATTGCCAGAGCAAATGAAGGGACCACAGGAGAGTTGTTCAAGTTCCTTAAAAAAAAAATAAATCTTGTCTTGAAAGGCATGAAGTTAACATTTTGTTTATGTCAGATAAGAATCAAAAGGCAGTTCACTTAACTAAGGTGTTGTGGTTTATTTAGTATCTTAATTTCTGCCTGTTGATATTTATGAAGGATAATAATTCCACGTGTGCCAGCAAATACCAGGATAGTGACCAAAAGGCATAATTAGGATCATTTAATTATTATCACATTTTCTCCACGTTTTAGGGGAGTAAGATGAGAAAAGTAATTTTCTGTTCTCTCTCAAATCCTTTCCCGCATTATTCAAACAATGGTATTTTACAATGCTGTTTAAAAGAGAAATCTCTTTAAAAAGGTTATGCATCTGTTCTGCAATACACATGTCTGAAGGAAGACATGAAAGATCTGCTGTAAAGAACCTGAAGACAGGTTAGGGTACCAAAAAGGTAAAAATAACTCCTTCAGCCTTAGGCAAATCGCTTAATCTCAGACTAGACTCTCATCCCTTTAAATGAGGATAATAATAATGACAATATTGCATAGATCAACTTCATTCAGGTGATGTGAAGATTGCTGAAGTAATTTTCTGAAAGCACTTTGAAAAGGGCAAGTGAAGGACAAATTACTAGGATGCCATCCCAATTAAAAAAAAACCAAACCACAATCAACAAAACCCCCAAAACCCAACCAACCGCCCAAAGAATGTCAAAGTAACAATTAATCACTGCTTGTTTGTGTTTCCCCTAATTGCAGTGGCTCCTCCTCTGCTTCTCAGCACTTCTAAACTCTCAGTGAGCACAGCTCTACTCCCACAAAACTGCTACGAGTCTACGTGGGCCCCTTCCTCCATCAGCTGGCCTGGGGGACACTGAGCAACGTCTATAACCCAGGAACCAAATCTACCAGAATCTGAAATGTCCTTAAACTTCAGATCTCTCAGTGTTCTGTCATAAGAGAATATTTAATTGGAGCTTGAAATCTTCTCCAAGAATTTGTCCTAATGAAGAGTCAAATGATGTATCCATTTTTTCAATGAAGAACGAGGCCTGAACGTTTGTCTTTTCACAATATAACCAAATGCGAATATCCGCTGCTTTTTAGTCCACATCCTCTCGTATTTCAGGCAGTGGGAATTTCTATTCTTGCTGTGAACCGTACATTGAAATATCGTTCTTCCAGATTTAGAGAAATAGAATGCAATTTGATACAAATGTTCTCAAGTTCTTAAGAAAAATAATGAATGCTATAAATTGCATGAATTTGGCTCAGCTGCAAACAGTAACCAAGCAAGATCAGCTAAGCAAGTTATTTTGTCAAGTGTACACCATGTTGTTCTCCACAGAGAAAATACTGCTGGAGAACCTCCTCTGTTCTGACAGTTTCAATAAAATATAAATTGGTGGCATAGCTGTCCTCTTTGTTTTTCTGTCTTTAGCTAGTAAACCATCTGAGCGTCCAAAATATTTTTGCCTTGTTGTTTTTACTAACCCACGGGGACCTCCAGTTACGCCGAGCTGCTCGCAGCACACTGAGCTTTCTGCTCTAAGTCGTTTTTTTTCTTTTCCCAACCTGCATCCAAGAGGGCTTATTACTTCAGTGACTTGTATTTCGATATCTTTCTTTTCTTAACCAAGATCTCCCACCTGGAAAACCCTCTGTTTGTAGTTAAGCAATACGAGTCTATATAATGCATAGCTGCAAAGGAAGGGAAGGCAGGCAAAACTTTTTTTAAAAAAAAACACCAGTGGGCTGCATATGGCAAGAACAGCATTCTTGGGATTACGCGAGTTGGAGAGGAATAAAAGCTTTCACTGTCAACACCATAGAACAACCAGGAATGTTGTGGCTAGAAAATTCACGCTGTTCTCTCAACCTCCCCCTCTCCAGGGCTCCGCTATTGTTCCAGCTGGGATTTGGAGGATCCCCGACTTCTTTCCCCCTCCTCCCAAATGACTCATCGCAGATGCCATCTTTGTCCCCGAGCGCTATTTCCTTCGGCTCTCGTCAATGCTGGCTGGAGAGGTCATTACTGCGCCAGAAGCGGTCCTCCCCTCCGCGGGGCGAAGGGGACTCAGACGCGGCTCACACCCCCTGACCTGGAGGAACAACACCTAAACCCGCACCGCTGGGCCCAAGCTGGAAACACAGGGTGTTCATTTCTGGCTCTGTCGATTCCTAATACGCTATCAAGAAAATTGAGTCTGAAATAAAGCTATAAGTGTCTTCGACACCGCCACTGGAATGTATTTATGCATTTCAGTTTTACATTCCAGCACGTGTTACCTTCTACATAATGCTTTCCATCCTGGGGCGGTTCAGCAAGTCAAGGTTTCACTGCCTGATACGCGGAGGTGCTGAGTGCTCGCTAACGACCGGGAGACCTGACAAAGCTCAGCAGCCCGCAGGATTAGGCTCCGTATTTTCACACTGACTGTGTGAACAAGCAAATCTTTGTAGATAATAATCGGAAGCTACTTTTACTATCACCATTTCCCCTCTTTCAAGAACAAAAATCTAATCAGCACCTCAACTGGAAAACAAGCTGGCAGGTTTACGAAGCGTCAGGGTGGGTAAGAGGCTGCACAGCTTTGGGCATGGGTGAGGATGGGTCCTGCAGGAGACAGCCACTGCTGCGCTTCCCGGGTGGACGTCTGAGCGATGGCATTTTGTGCTGACTAAACTGCAAGCAAAACGAGACTTGAGAATTTAAAATATGTTAAAGATCAGCATAAAGCTGAGCGTTTTCAGTCCTTTTTAGCTCCATCCAGGCACCTCAGCACCTAGAAAAAATGAATGGGACAGTTCACTAATTGAGCACGCATCGCTGAGAGCCCGCACTGGAGATGAGGTGTCTCTGCTCTTCTCTCCTGTCATCCAACTGGCTCCTCCATGCATTGACATTTCTTCCTTTTTTGTTTTAATTCCCTGCATTAAATACCAGCACCATCATCCCTTGTAGTCCTACCTTAAACACTTCTGAAAGAACAAAATTCCCTTAATTGATAATATGCAAGCAAACCACAGATGCTTTAAAACGATGTACTGCTCTCTTAAAAGAAAGATCTCTCTGTCATTCATGACTATTTAAGACAAAGAGCTAGAAAACTGACATTTTAAAATACTCTCTAATTCCTGCATGCTGGCATATGCTTCTAGTCTTTTTTGGTAAAAGTTCTTTTTCCTTTTAACTATTTTTTTCTGTAGTTTCTGTTTTACTGTCTTTCTCCAGCTGGCCACTTCGTTCCAATAATTCTTTCTGTTCTATGAAGTAGGTATATATTTGTGTATTTTCCAGTTGTGTCTGAATACCAAAGCCAACATTTGATCATTGACTTCCACACGTACATCATCATCTACCTCTTTTCCCTTTGACAGTTGCACAGTTGGTGAGAGCCTTCTCTCCCGCGGTTCCTGCCATATGGAGCTCCTGGGAACTTTCAACTCCATTGATTTCCAGCTCCTTTCAAATCCCACCTGCAAATCTGTTTTTCTGTGCTTGAATCTCAGCTTCTATCTCCTTCTGCTAATCTAAAACTTCATGCTATACAGTATAATTTACTCTATTCTGTTTAATTCTGCATTCCTTTCACAGTAGGCCGTTCAAGAAAATGCTACACGAAATATAAAATATGCCAAATGCAAAGTTATGATTTATTCTAACAATCTCAGTCTTAATGAAAAATTGGGGGGCGCTTTTGTATCAATGGAATTGCATGTAGGGTAGATACTAACCAACATAAAGGTGGTAGAATCTGGCTCTAAATAACGTCAGTAGCCATTTTATGGTACCTTCGTCAACACTGCCAAACGCCTATAGAGGCACCTATATCCATGAAAGGTCCCTTATAGAGCTACAGCCAGAATCAGTCTGATTCCTCCCCAGCAGCCTCTATCGGGAAGCCTGAAAAGAGAACAACATACTAAGAAATGGATGTCTTGGTCTGTGTGCGCCAAACAACCTGACCAGCGTGCTCTCGCTTACATCAGATTCTTCACTGCTTGTATGTGGCTCTCCAACATCTGCTTTTCAATAAAAATGTTTTAAGCTTGAAATTTCTTCACCGTAAGTAGTTAGAAAATAGATCTTCTGTTGTGCTGCCTGCAGACATTGAACCAGCAGATTTTCAGGTGCCAGCCCGTGGGAGTGCCCCCCCCCCCCCGGCTGTTTGTCTCCTACATTTTTCACTATATATATACATATATGAAATGTTTTATGGGAGGAAAACACCTGAAGTACACAGTACCCTCCTGAGCCCAGTGGGGTGTTGGCAGAGCAAGGGACGGACAGAAGGCAATGGGCAGGGAGGGAAGGGCCCTCCTCAGCCTCACGGAACTGCAGAAAAAACAAGTGCTCTTCAGACACAGCCTCTCCTGCCTGCGCCGGTCGCATGCAGAAACTGCCATGTGACAATATTTGGTGTCGCTGTTCTTGAAAGCCACAGTGGAAAGGTCTTTCAGATTCTCACTTTCTTCCCCATCGCAGCAGAGGCTGCTGAGCCCTGGTGCCAGCGCTGCCTGCCCAAGGGGTTAATGGCCCGGTCCGCAGGCAGTGACAGCGCAAGGGCAGCTCTCTGTGAATCACTTCTGTGGTTAAGATCGTTCAAATCTAGACTAAGCTTCCCATTTCTGTGGGAGCAGAAATGGGTCTCTGGGGGAAAATTCTGGAAGCGTTTCAGTGGCGTGGGTTGAAGCAAGCAGAGCAAATGGCAGAATGTCATCAGTACCTCCAGTGCGTGCTGTTTGTTTCTCAGCTTCCTAAGCGCTCCTCGGCTCTGCAAGACAAAGGCTGCCTAAATCCTCCTCACCTGCAGCTGGTGACAAAGCAAACTCTTACATACCTAACCTAGAGCTTATTAGCCTGATTGTAGACGACTCTAACGTCTTCTGAGAAAGACAACCCTTTGAGAAAGCCTGGAAATTCAAGGCAGGGGCCCCAGAAGCACTGCCTGGCTTTTGCAATTATCTGGGGCACCTGAGCTAAAAGTCCTGTAACAGGAGAGAGGTTTGTACCAAACCTCCCGCAGTGGCTCACCCACCTCCAGATGGAGGAAACTCCACCGCTTCCACGTGATTCTTCTAGAGCATATTATAGCAGGGCAGGATGACGGAAGTCAGGGCAAAGATTTTGTGTGAATTTATCTGACTGCGTTTAAAACTCTGTGATATCTTTAAAAATGAATCTGAAAAGAAATACAGACCAAAAGCCCTGAACTAAAGGGATATTAATATTACTCAAGTCTTCCAGCCGTTCTTGTATTAAGAACTATTTGGGACCCATACCTTGGACACAGGCGTACATTGCTCATCTCTGTCTTACTGTTTCTTTACTCACAGCTCCACAAATCTGCAGGCAGTAGCACTATTCCCATCAAGGAGAAGGTGTGGCAAATGTTAGAAGTTCTCTGTGCTACACAGCAGATAAAATTGCAGAATGATGCATCACAGCATTCATCTGAGAACAAATATATTTAGTTGGCATGGAAACAGTAAGTTAGACTGAACGTGGTAAATATCCAGCAGTCATAAAAAATTGAGCAAGTCAGAATGATAAACATTAAAAATGAAAACTTGCTGAATGCTTTTGAATCCTAGCTCTTTTACAATTATCACTCCTGTTTTCATTTGAACATGAGTGAAATCCACTTAACAAACTAAGCTCTTCCATTTTATTCCAAATACTTCTACAACATCCTTATTCAGATAACTCCTTTCTCCCTTTTTTGTAATCTATTTGAGAAAAAAGAAATTAAAGGGCTGGAAATCTACATTGGTATTCTCCTTCATTTCCTCAGTAATATTCATGAATTGAACATAATTGATTTTCTGTCTTCAGAGAGTCTCTCTCCTTTAGGACTATTTGTGACTTGACTGCTTGGAGGAGTATTCCTATGGTTGGAGTATCTATAGTGGTGCTCCTTCAGTTGTTTGCGAACATGAGAAACTTTTTTCCATCTGTTATCCCCAGCTAGAAATTTTACATCACACTCAATCCACCCCTCTAGTTAAAAACATTAGAACAAGGAATGAAAAGAACAGTTTTTTTTTTCTGAAAAAATTCTTGCATGTAATTCTCAAAAGAGAGATTCTCAGAGTTTTTTAGTATACTGAGTTGGGGTGATTACCCTTACAAAAAGGAATTTGAAATGAAATGAGGTATTCTGAAGAAATCTAGGTAATACAGCAAGAAGATCACTACCATTAATTTTTATACAGGCCCCAGTTCAGCAAAATTTGTTGCATGTGCCTAAATACCCCGATTCATTAAGGTACACACTTAAGCTCTCAGTGCCTCATTTTTAACTATGCATTCACAGGATGTAAAGTCTACTGTATGAACAACTTAGATTTTTTAACTGACAACTGCACAAAGCCATACGACTCAAGGAAGAGAAACATTTTTCATAGAATGAAAGCTCTTTCTATCAGAAATCTTGTCTCACATTAGATCTAGGCACTTATCAGAGACAACCAAGTGATACATCACGAGATTATACGATACAGGAACATAATCTAAATGGGTTTAGTTGATGAGAAGCCGGTTGCCAGTTACATATTACTGAGATATAAGAAACTTCCGTATTGCTTTGCAAGGAAAAGGTTTGGATGCACTGAAATTTCCTAGGAACCTTCCCAGACTGCTTTAACCGTCTTGGGACTGTGTATCAAGAAACCTATATATAAAAAGATATATATTAAGTGTCAGTTACACTTTATTTACTGCTAGTTTGCCACTTTCCATGAATACAATTACATATGTCTCAAGAAGATGGACATGTGGTTTTTGAAGGAAACATCCAGCATTTCGAGAAGAAGTTCTGAGACTCCAGTCTAGAAGTACTATTACTGAACACATGGACTGTTGTCCTAGAAAACCATGCTTAGCAGAGACAGGACAACCTTTGTGGAAGAGATAAAATCATTCAGGTTAGTCAAAGTGGGAGGGAGAAGTTCCCAGGCACTTTTAACAAATGAATGTTCATCTGCATCGGAACGCATCATTCAGATAACGTCGCCATACCGCAGCACGGATGAAACAAGTCGGATATAACCTGGTTGCATCTACTCACACTGTAAAGAGGGTCGAAAAAGTAAACAGGAGTAAACACAAGTTCATACAAGAACATGAAGTATTGGAATGAAAAAGCTCCTTAAAAACAGCTCGTCTTCAACTGCAGTGCCACGCTTGCCTCTAGACAGCTCAGGGCCTGCCATCAGAGTCCTTCTAACATATTTCCCTCCCCTTATTTACAGGATAGTTTGCCTCTGTCTCTCTGGATAATTGTAATAAAGAAAGGTTAACTCTGTGCGATCACCAGAGGGTTATTGTAACAATGAGTTAAGCTTTGTGGATCTGTCAGTCACTTCTAGAGACTGAAGAGTTATAAGGACATTGCACTGAAAAAAAGACAAACATGGAGCACTAAGATACCACCCAACAAGCCATAATGAGAAACAGCTTTTTATTTTTAATTAAAAGCACAACAAAATGTTTTTTCATGTCTCATTCATTTGTTTGTTGTTGTTATAGAATCAAAACACAAGATTTTTCCTTTATATGAAAAACAGAAGCTGTTTAACCCTCTCTTCTCCTTATTTACAGACATGTAAAAGCTCAGAAAAGTGGCCTTTGTCATAGCGACAGCACAAATTTTGATGTTTTATGCAATTCCGATTCAGACAATATTTGGTAAAAGCAGAAAGCAAGTTCTAAGTTACTGCCTTAAATATTTCAATTCCCTGATCAGCTCATGAGTCGTTAGCTACTGTTAATACTTGATGAACATGTTTACAGGTAGCCTGGCCAAGACATAATAACTGGAAATATGCCAGAGCTGTCGTTTTTGCAGTTTTCTTCTGGAGATAAGCATAATTAATGGATTAACCAGTCACAGAGAAGACACACTAACAAGTTTCAAAATGTTTGTCTGCAAAATAGACCAAAGCCACCGAAACAAAAACATCCTCAACGGCTCCAGCTTCTTCAGGAAGTCCCAAAGGATGAATGGCAGAGACAAGACCGTTGACAAACTCAGGTATGAGCATTGCCATAAGTCTGCCAACATATTACCACCTTGCAGGAAAAGCTGTAAGCTGGATGGTGCAGTGTCATTTAAATAACATCTCTGTTCCAGTTATGCTGGGGAACGGGCCATTACCAGATGAGCTAGTCCTTCATTAATTTAGTGTGGACAGGATAGTCCTGCAGGTAGGTTTGGACAAAGTGCTCATGTCAGAGAAAACCTTGAAGGCAGATAGGGGGGGACCATTCTGTGAATCTGCATGTCTAGCCTTCTACCTCTGTATTTCACGAGTAACTTTTTGTTTCTTCTTCTGGATCCTCTCTCAAAACAGGTCAGGAAAAAAGTAAAACAGCAGTGGCAAAGATTAAAAAAAAAAA
>VZTL01007239.1:0-31957 GCA_013400535.1 Scopus umbretta
GAATGATTCCATTGAACTAAATACTATTATATTGTGTTATAAAGCCCTGTACAAATCTTTGCCTATTTGAAACATCTTGCAATAAGAATTGGTTTCCTTTGTTGTTCACTGATGTATGAGAGTTATGCTGCTCCACAGTGGCAAATTAACCATTGTGCTTTCTTCTATTTTCATTCATTCACAGAGCTGAGCATTATCAAAGAAGGGCTGAGGGCAAAGAAGGCAAGTGTGGATAATTGAACACACTGTACCAACACACGGACAGAAAAGCCGAGTCCCTTGGTACAGAGGATCCTTCTCTTGAATTTGATGAAATGGACATTACTGTCTATTCTGCAGTGCTTCTGCAAGTAGGACTCTCCTGATCAACAGATGTGGATATCAAATGGTTGCAAGATGATACCAGCCAAATTAAAAATGCTTTTGGTCCCTGCAGCGTGTTTTTGTTCTACAATGCAAAAATTATTCTTTCCCTGAAACAAACCGCCATTCACCCAGGCTCAGTTTCCCTTTAATTAGATATTTCTGCAGTTTTCCAGGGTCTTGGAGCTTTTCTTTGTCTTCCTTTTTAGAAAGTCTTTGTTATTCCTCCTAGTGTTCACAACTTGATTATATTCACCTGAGCTAAAATAGAAGTTTACGAAGTGGCTGCTTAAAACAAGCCTGGGAAGTGCACATTGCTGGACTTCATGGGAGTGGCAGCTGCTAGATGCTCTGCACTTTGTAACAACAGTCCCACCATTGGCTCCATGTCCCAGATATGCACTCTGCAGTCTGCTTGTAAGGTTCCTATAGCTTAGTTCAAGTCATGTCTTCTTACTTCCATAAAGATAAGTAACAATTCTGCAGAAAGTAAAGCCCTAAGGATTTAAATATATTACTTTACCAAAAGTAAGTAAGTTAGATGGTTTAGGCCCAGAGGTGACTTCATTCTAAGTAAAGAGAAGTTTCTTATAGTACAGCTGGAAAAGGTATGTGCTATTATTTTTCAGTCTATTAAATTTAACTCTAAAAACTTCAGTTATACTGAAAAGGCACAGAATTTAGTGCCTTCTCTTAATCAAAACCCAAACCTACATAATGAAAGAAGTCAAGAGATTTTTTAGTTGTGTTCAGTCCAGTTTTCATGTTCTGGATTGTCACTTTCCCATCCCTGAAATACCCTTATACAGATACAGATGAAAAGATAGAGGAACCAGAGGCAGTTTCTCCGCACGAACCTTCCAAAAGACTGAACTGATAGAGATGGGAAAAGTATGAAGAGGAAGGGAATGACTCCTGCTGTTTTGGGACCAGTTGAGCAAACAGGGACTCTTGGCTACTACACTTGGCTATGAGGAGTGATTACTGAGCCAGGCGATTATTTCTAGGGAAGAGCACTGGCTTCATTTAGTCACCTTCTGAAATAGCTAACAACTGGCAGATGCTTGTGTCCTAACAGCAGGGAGGCTTCCCTCTGTGTTTTCATTGCTCTGCACAGAAAAGGCAGTTAGGGTTGGCTGAAGCATGTTCTGGAGAATGTCTCCAACTCTGTGGCTCAACGCTGAATGCAGCAGGATGAGTTGAAGGAATTCAGTAGTTGGCTCATTTGTAGATGGTCCAATACTGTGTGTGGATGGGAGGGAAAGCCCCACTGCAACCCCTGGATTCAGGAAACGACCACGACCTCTGGAGTGGCGATTGTTTCTCTCTGTGCTATGGGGTGCAGGAAGGATGGTTCCTCACACTTCTCTTGTCATGAGCATCCTCCTGCCTCAGAGAGAGCAGTGTGGTAGGAACCTTCTTATTTCCCTCTTTTAAGTGTCAGTATTCGAATGAAAGGCCAAGGAGCACTACTTAAAAAACAAACTATATCTATTTTGTATTCTTATTGTGCTAGGAAAGGACACACAGTCTGTCTCTAAGGTGGTCTGATTCATTCATTCCCCTAACCACTGTTTACATAAAGAGTCAACATTGTTTAGTGTAGGCTTCAGCTTCATTGACATTCATTGGTTCTACCATGGTCTCAGTCAATCTCAAGATTTCAGATAATAGCTTCGGTGTCTCGCCAGTAAGTAGTGCTCATGTGAAGCCAAGCACCACCACATTAATATTTATGTTGACAGATTCACTCCACAAAGCAATTCTTTTTCTCACAGATTATATGACACCCATTTGGAAATGGCATACAGCATCCTCATGGGGAAATTCCCTGTCCTTTACTGGATTAAAAGCTCCAGAGATGACTCCAAGCTCTAAATTGTGTTACTACAATCATTTCAAAACTTTTTTTATCTTATTGCATTAGTGTATTTGACTTCTTTATTTTATCAGGTATGAGGCAGACCTTTTATTGTAAAAAGAAAGACCCTATCAGTGAAGCTTCTTGCAAAGCACAGATGCTATTCCCAGGCACTGTGTACTGTCCTTTGCATCACAGAGTTACACTCCAGTATCCACCCATGAGCAGATGCTGAAACTTTTATTTTCATTACTTCCAACACCCTTCAGTTTACTTGTAAGTAATCCCTTGGTGAAAAATGATATAATGTCAACTGGCAGTTTTGGCAACCATTAAGAACACCCAGGAGGAACAAAGCTTGTTCTTGAACCTTTAATGAAACTGCACAATTCTGCAACAGCATGAACAAAACCTATTTCCTGTATTTAATTTTATTCTCTTCAGCTATCAAGCATAGGTCCTTCAATATTTAGTTGTAAATGAAGTGTTAGATCATCCAAGCAAGCCTCCTGTAAATCCCTGATCTACTTAGTTTACCTGGTTGTATCTGCTCTTGGGATGAATAATTTGTGTTTAACAAAAGGGTTATTCATGTTTGGCTAAACCAGGCTTTCTGAGAAAGCAGTGGAAGATATATCAAGTGCTGGTTAATCCACCATCACTGGGAGAAGGTTTCTCCCTCAGCTTCTTGGGTTTTGTCACTCAGATTATTTTATCTCCATGTCTGTTCCTTATATTCTTCTTTTCCCCTGAAGAGCCCTTTTAGTGCCCATTGTCTCCTTCCATGAAGGCACTTACACACTATAACAACTATAGCCACCTTTCAGCCTTTCTTTTCAAACAGATTGAGCTGTGTAATCCGCTCACCCTGTGATACTTCCCTCAGCTTTCATGTCTTTTCACAGAACCACGGATTAGCTGAGGTGCAAAGGCATCTCTGGAGATCATCTAGTCCAACCCCCAGCTCAAAGAAGGATCACCTAGAGAAGGCTGCTCAGGACTGTGTCTAATCAGGTTTTGAATAAATTTCAAATAATAATATAAACAAAGAATAAATAGTTTGCACAGACTTTTTTCTCCAATAACCTTAAATGGCTCTACAGCGTAACCCCTCATACTTCTCTTGAGAGGACAATCAGTTATGGGTGGGTTGGTTTTTAGTTTTATTCTGTCAAGAAGAAAATAGAGCATAAAAAAATTCAGTATCATCAACGTATCTTTTGGTAATTGCGGCAGTTAAACACATAACCAGATAATGAAAAGCCAGGAGTTTTCCTTATGTAAGAGAGAACAGCCACGTATTGTCTGTCTTGACTGGTGAAAATTATTTGATTAAAAATCTAAAATGTTTTATCAGGCAAGTCTGAAGGCACTGTGAAGGGTATACATAGCAGCACTGGGTATGTATATCTCTATTTTCAGAAGCAAAATGATATTGCTTCTGCACAAGTCATGAATTTGAAGGATAAAACACAGACAACAGATTTCAGTGGTTCAGAAGAGGGAAGTAAAAAACCAAAACTCTCTATGACATGTTTTGGTCTGTAAAAGTAGGATTCACCTCACCTAACCTTAAGTGTCTCAGAGTTAGATTTCTAGTCATAGGTGGCCTTTTAGTCCACATCTACTGTCACTGGAGAAAGACGGACTAGTTCAGAGGTAGCTTCTTTCTATTTGTCTTTGATGTCAATTGAGTCAGGCTCTGCAGGTTCCTGCCTTTCTTTTCATTGACTGAAAACAGTCTAAAAGTATTAGTTTTGCATTGAGTGCTAACTTATACATAGATTATATTAAGTGAGATTAATTGCACACTCAGGTTACAAACCTGTAAAATGACTTTATAATGTCCATGCCACTGTGCTTGGCAGAGATCAAAAATATGGGTAGAAGAATCATGAGTCTTTCTTGATTCAAATCACGGAACGATGTGTCCCAAGATCAGGTGACAACAATCTTCGTGGATTTTTTTTTAAGAGGTTTCTAGAGCTCAGCTCCTTGTGTCATAAGAAAAATAAATCTGTTGAACATCAGTTTGTTCTTCCATTGTTTTAATTTCAATTTCATCTAGCAAAAATTAGCTTATAAGGAGATGAATTACTAAATTGAGAGCCTGGCTTTAAATCAGTAATTTTAGTTGTCTTCTGAATAGTTTTCTTTTTTGAATTTTCCTTAACTATGACATTTATCAAGAGATGGACATTAAAGACTGTTCATTAATAGAACCTTCATCCTAAATTTGGCACTTTTGTGCTAACTAAGAGGAGTGTATTTCAAAGAAATTATGTAACTAAACTTAGTTCAGAATCTTAATATTTAATATTGAAGCCTAAATGGTCAGACTTAATAGGTATATCCTTTTTCCTCTTTGTGACACTCACTATTAACTTCTGAACCCTCTAACTACAACCAAATCTGACAGACGTATAAGCATGTTGTAGTCCTGCCGATTTCACCACACCCATATGAGATAAAGCTCCTATCATTGCCCTCATGAAATGAAAGGTGACAGCAAGAATTCAAACCTTTATAAAGACACTGGAAGTCTGCATAGGATAAAAATACCACAAGTGCTCTGAGCACAGAGAAAAGGTTCATCTACATTCATATCTGTTCAAAGAAAACATAATCTAATCAATTCTCCTGCTCATGGAAGAACTGTTTATTGCATTAGAAAATAATTTTCTTCACATTAATATGGGACTATTCCTCTTTTTTTTGTTGGGGATATATGTTAACATGGAAAATACAAAATTAGAATTTAATTTTAAAAGTATAAAAGCAGTGTTTTCCATGTTGTTGTCTAAACTAGCCTTGTACCCCATTATATTTGAGCACAGATCTGGGATTCTCCAGGGAGAGGAGCATCTGCTGTTGCAGAGGTATAATATATGCAGTATTGTACCTCTGTGTATAATGTAAACACTGTGCTTCACTATGCGGAATTCATGTTGCATGATTAAAATAATTTACTTTATTAAAGACAAAGTAAAGAGTGAGGAAGTTGCCAACTGACAGTATTTGATTTTGCATAAGCACAGAAATTATCCCAAATTTATTTACTTTTTTATTCCTTCTAAAATTGCCTAAAATATAGTATTGGTTAATTAACAGAATTTCTGAAGTTACATAGGTCTATGTTCAGCATTCCAGTCAGAGGCTGGAATGGTAAAATAATGTTGGTTGGAAGAGATCTGCAGAGAACTACTCTGTCCCCCAACACTGAAAGCATGTGCAGCATCAAAGTGGGGCCATGTTGCTCCAGTCAAGTTTTGAAAACATCTAAGAACATCCCCACAAGCTCACGGGGCCCTGTTGCAAAGCTTCACCACCCTTATGGTGAACATTATATTTTTTTCTGGTGTCCAGGTAGAATTTTCTCCAGCTGTGATGTCTCACTATTCCTTGCTGTCCTCGTTCTGTGTACTGCTACATCCAACTACATCTTCTCCATCACCTCCCACTAGGCAGCTGTAGACAGTAGTAAGGCCCCTGTCCTCTTCTCTTGGCTGAACAAGTCCCAGCCCTGAACCGTCCCCTCAAATGGCAAGTACACCAGACCAAATCATCTTGGAGGCCCTCTGCTTAACTTCTCATTTATTGATGCCTGCCTTATACTGGGGACCCAAAAATGGACACAGTCCTCCAGATGTATCTCACAAGTGCTGGACAGACAGGAATACCAATTCCCTGGACCTGCTGGCTCCATTCTTGCAGCTGCAGCCCCATGCATGGTTAGCTTTCATTGCTGCTACCTCTGCTTCCAGAAAACTGGTCCAGTGAAGAATGATTAATGCTTATCTGTCCAGACTATCACACCCTAAGGCACTATAATACAATAACATTAAGATCCAAAGGTGCAGTATTAGAACAACTTTTTTGTAGTCCACTATCATCATATGAGTATTCATTTTTTACAGAAAAGAAAGAAATATGACAAACCACTGTTTGATCTATGCATTCATCCTAGCTAGCCATAGTCACCTAGGAGACAAATAAATAAACAGAGATTTCACACTTGGATGGTCTAGACTAGAAACCACAGACCTCACACCAAAGTGTGAGACAAGAGTCTCATAAATAACAGTAAAATGTGACTCTTTTTTTTTTTTTCTTTTTAATCGGCTTTCAACCCACAGAAAAACTTTCCAACATAAAATACAGAGTGCATGGAATAAAATTTCAGGTCAACAAAAATTGGTGAATTCATTTTGATACAGAACTAGAATTCTGTAAGACACTATAAGAACTAGAATATAGAATTCAGATTAAAATTGATTAAATGCTTCCATTTCACCCTATTTTGCTATTCTTGGCTTCAATATTGTTTGTGGGCATTGTAGTCAGAGCCTGTCTTGAGAGGGTGGGTACCTGTAGCTGCAGAGCTGTGTTGAAGCACCTGGGTCTCCATACTACATCTTCTCTTCTGTTAGCTTCTCCCCTCCACTTGACCATCTCTACCCAGGTCCCATCCGTTTCTTCAGGTGATGTCTAGTGGCTGCAGTCCTACAGACTCTCCTTCACACAAGCAGTTCAGGTGCAGCAGCTGAGCAGGCACGCGGCCAAAGGCAGGGAGTTGCCAAGTCCTCTAAATTTCTAGGTATGAAATGCCATGAGGCAGAAGGATCTCCTAGACCTGACACTACCCAGGGCAAGCCCAGCCCAGCCCCAACAACTATGGGCTCCTCTGAGAAGGTACATCATCTCCTATCTGTAACCTTCTTTGGGACCTCCCTCTCTCCTTTGTGCCCAGCCCTTGGAGGTACCCTCTATGTGTCTGATGTTCTTCAACATACGAAGGTTTTTGTTCTGTGGCTCACATTTCAGGTTAATCCGTTTTTTCATATGTCCTCTTAATCCCCTAGACTATTGCCATGAAGTAAAAAGCAGCTGACAGTTTCTCCCTCTGCTGCTGAGAAGAATGGATGACAACTTTTATAATCACAGGCAACAAGGAAAGAATTAGCACTTCACAGAGATAGTAACCCCAGGGAAGAACTCCTTAACATAAACGTAATTGATTTGAAGCCATTTGTATTCAATGCCACTAGATCAGAATAACTGTAATAAAACATTAATAATATTAATACTCTATTAAAAATTACACTATTAAAAGTGCACTTTTAATTTCCAATTTAGTTTTGCCAGTCCTCAAATCAGGACATATGGCTCCCTGTAGCAAACAGGGCCTCAGAAAACACAAATTTGACTCAGAAACCTACAAGAATCCCCTCAAAATGAACATTTCTAGTTATAGAGTCTTCAAAGTCAGGCCATAAATGTTAACAATCTGGTAACATGGTTTCTAAGCATTTCACATGAATTTGCACTTACAACACAGTTTCTATCAAAGACAAGCAACACTGTACTCAAACTCACCTGCCAACTCAGTTCAAAAACTGATTGTGATAGAATGAGTTTTTTTCTTAGTAACGTGGTTTAATCTAATATAATCCCTTGTGAATAAACTGAAGAAGTAGAAAAGGAAAACACCACTCTCCGACTTTGCAAAGGCCAAATCTGGCACCAGACTAGACCTCTGAGTGAAGGCCATGGGTGAAAGATTTCAAATAAACCTTATGCCCATGTTGGCAGATTTTATTTGCACAACTTGTCAGAGATATACAATCATCATAAGAGCTAATTCTGCTGCGAACACAATTTTTTTTCTCTCTCCTTCTCTCTACAAGGGGAATTCTCCATTCGTCTTCTGGAGCCAAATTTGGCCTTGACTATCTGAACTGCACAGTGGGACCAGACCATAACACCAAAGCCTAACACAGCAGGACCTAACTGCATATTCTGTCCTGAACTTTACATGTTTAAATTTGTAGCATGTCAGTGAGGCAGTGGTGGGAGGTGGACAAACTGAAGTGCAAGATCGGCTGGAGAGAACCTGGTGATAGCCAGGGAAGGACATGAGGAAGACAACAACATGGATCACTGTAAACAGGGATTATCAAAACAACATATCAAGCTGCAGCTACTTCAGAGTCATGCTTTGCTAGAGGAGGGCTGCATGAAGGACATGGCTGAAGCAAGTGTTTTTTGCTTTGCAGTACTTGGACTGGAAATAGGTGTGGTGGCTCAGACAAAGAGGTGGTAAGTAAACATTGAGAAGAAAGAGTCTTTTTTTTCAACCATATGAATACAGCAGGCACTTTCTGACTGTCCCTTAAAATACCACAGCAAATGTTGAACATTACCAGCCCATCTAAGAAAAGACAAAAATATTTTTTTTCATCCTGTTGTTTAGGTCTTGTTGCATGAAGTACCACTGCCACATTATACTAGCCCAGTCAAATGAAGGAGTCAAGATTTCAGTCTGAATATCCAGGTAACTTTCCAAGTTATCCAAACAATTGTTAGTCCTCAGGACATATCCACAATTCAAAACTAGATGTCTAAATAGACTTTGCACATAACATACTATGTAATATTTTGCTAATATTACCTGTTGAGGCAGATAGATTGAATAAGGACCACAAAGAAGGTGGGCTTAACACATCAGACAAACCCTTTCAATCACTCCAATCTATTCAGAGAAATCTTTTTGGCCTACAGCATTACGCCGTGCTTCTGAGTAGGACCAGAGCTAACATTGAATGGGATAAGACACCTTGCTCTAAGGTGAATTGGTGTCAAATTCTTTGGGCTGAGCTTGGGCAGGGTTTCAGGGGTTTGACTGGGCTAGAGGCTGTGGGCATGCTTGCAGATTTTGCCAGATTGAGTGAAAGTGCTCAGATCCTGGGAAGAGAAAGACTTCCCACTCAAATTACACCTATTTGTGATATATGGCTTAGTCACACTGTCCATTAACCGACTGTCAAACTTCTGATGTCTGTCAAAGTCAAATCCTCTACTCCCTTATTTTGGTACCACACCAAGAGTTACCTAAAATCCTTCAAGTTTCAAGGCAATTCTTCTTTGTCTTTCACACCATTTGCTGCTGAAGCATCGAAGTCATGTCTTTCAGAGATATCCACAGAGATTTTATGAGTAACCTGAGATACCCTTACACAGTGCTAGAGTAAAATTTACCCCTTCAATATATCTGAGGTAGTCTTTAAAATTTAATTACAGTGGAAATCATGCATGAAGAAAGGGTGAAACTGAATTTGAGACTTTCTGCAGAAGACAAGAGCTGAAGTGTATTATATTTTGTTTCCTGTCATTAGCTGCCTTGCTTTTTATTAGGTAAGCCTAAAGTTTGGTGGCCTCTAAAATTGAAAAAGGGGTTTATTTGGTTTAACGTGGGAATAGGAGATACAAGTCTGCATCTCAGGAGTAGGGACAGCTTTTGTTTTCCCTGCCTATTTGACAGCCACAGAAACCTCAGCTGCGAAACACTGCTGAGATCTTTCGGATCATTCTCTCCCTAACTCCCTCTCAGCAGTCCACAGGTGAGTGCCTGGCAGTGCTGGGGTGCTGGGCAGGAGGAAGATGCCCCATCCCGGGCAGAGCTGCCCTGCACAGCCCTGCTCCAGGCCAGCCACAGGCTCCATTCCTCCTTCTGGCAGTTTCAGAACGTCTCCTTTCTGGGGTTTCAGCAGGAGCATTATTTCTCCAACTCTGTGTCAGCCTAGGATCATTTTGCTATTGAAACAACACTGCATAATCTTCATGAAATGTCTGTTTATATGTGAGTGTATGTGCTGCTCTTCTGTCTGTGAAGATTTCAAAGGAAAAACAAAAACACAAAATTCAATAGCCCTGCATTTTCACCTTCCCAAGCAAAAAAAAATGCTTTTCTCTTATTCATAATACTATTTGTGGCTCCTCTTCATCCTGTCATTTATCCCAGCAACAGATAAGAGTGTGACTGTACTGTCGTGGTTTAACCCCAGCCAGCAACCAAGCACCACGCAGCTGCTCGCTCACTGCCCTGCAGAGGGAGAGAATCAGAAGGGTAAAAGTGAGAAAACTCATGGGCTGAGATAAAAACAGTTTAATAATTGAAAGAAAATAATAATAGTAATAATAATTAAAAGAAAGATAACAAAGAGAGAGAAATAAAGCCCAAGAAAAGAGAAGTGATGCAAATGAAAACAATTGCTTACCACCAACCGACTGATGCCCAGCCAGTCCTGGAGCAGCAGCTCTCCCACCAACCTCCCCCCTGCTTTTATATGCTGAGCATGATGCCATGTGGTATGGGATATCCCTCTGGTCAGTTGGGGTCAGCTGTCCCAGCTCTGTCCCCTCCCAACTCCTTGTGTGCCCCCAGCCTGCTCGCTGGTGGGGTGGGGTGAGGAGCAGAAAAGGCCTTGACTCTGTGTAAGCACTGCTCAGCAATAATGAAAACATCCCTGTGGTATCAGCACTGTTTCCAGCACAAATCCAAAGTACAGCCCCATACTAGCTATTACGAAGAAAATTAACTCTACCCCAGTGAACACCAGTACACTGTACCCATTCTGCAGGCTGTGAAGCTGAGGCAAACTTTGCCCAGCATGAGACAGCAGAGACGTGGTTCGCACCAGAGGCAGCCCTGCTCTGCTCACTCCCACCATCTCTGCTTTGCTCTGTTGTGGGCTACAGCGAAAATCTTATCCCTTTGGCTAAAATAGCACACAAGCAGCACCCCAGAGACCAGTACTGAATCAGTTTAGGTTTTAATGAAGGAGCTTGTGTGGGTTTAATTTTTTTTCCAAATTTTAATTTTTGTTCTAAATTTTTGAAATTTTAAAATACACTAACAGTAATCGAGAGCAGAGAGGGCCATGTGGTTAAGTGAACCCAGGAGTGTGAAGCACCATAACTCTGGTGCTTCAAGTTGTCAAGAAGTTGAGGTAAACATCAGACAACAATGACAACACTAACCTCGGACATTAATGGGCAAACAATGAATTTGAGTGTGTGCAAGCTGACCAAAAGATTTACACGTTTACCTACATATAATTTCTTACATTTAAGGCCTCTGAAGTGGATTTGGAAAGGATATTTTAAAAAGCATTTCCCCCTACCACCACCACCATCATTTATAGAGTGAAGCATTGCAACATTTTTCCTATAGCTTACAAATCACTGTGCACAGGGAATTTTAGTATCTGGCATCTGTTAGGAACACTGAGAAACAAAGCTGATCCATGCATAGCTCATTTATTTAATAAGTAAAGACAAAGATTTACTAAGTTCCTCCTGCTGTAGCACAGAGATGGAACCTCACTACTCAACTATCCCAGAAATGCTTTTAACCCTTAGCCCTGAGGCCAGCATGTAGACATTGAATTCTCTGTGCAGCTGGCTCTTTAACAGTTCAACCACTCTGTGGACTGTACTTCTCTGTGTTGCACCAGGTTGCCTCTGAACACCATGCTTATGTTCAGAGAACAATATATCATTAATAATGTTATATTATACAGAAGCCACCCTTATGCATCATGCCCTTCACTGTGAGTTTCAGCAATTAAAAAATAGTCCATTAGAAGATGCATTTGTTCTTGAAATGGAGAAGAATGTGTAATTCTGGTATACCTCACCCCAGACATGCATAAGTAACTATTAAAGCTTGACTATTAAAAAAGAAAAGTATGCTGTCCTGCTTTGGAAGTAATCCTGCTTGTCTGAATTGCTGCAGTTAGGCGCTCCAGCCCATTGCTGAGCAGCATGCCCTGGAAAATCAATTACCCAGTCCTTACGCACTGTGTGCACCCCTGGTAGAAGGAACAGGTTTTAAAATTAGGGCAAAATCTTCCCCAGAATTGACTTGGATCCAGCAAGAAAATTATATGCATATTCAACTTTAAAATTACAAACTGTAGTACAGCTACTTATTAACTGTGCTTCTGCAGAGCTACCAGGAGCCATGAATGTTCTGCTCTCTGGATAATTTAGCTATGTAAGACCCATCCATACTCTATGAAATAAATCAAGAAAGTATATTGGGAAAGGTGGTTTAGGGTATGAACAATCAGATGCCAGAGTCTGAATTGTTGCAACTTTACTGCTGAACAACTTGGAGGCAATCACTGTTAGGCAGCCACTTATATCTTCCTAGCATGTTGCAAATATAAAATAAAATGAGTTATTTTATTTCAGGGAAGTGAAGTAACTGAGCTCCTCAGCAGTAAGCCATGGGGCCATATTAACTCATTTTCTTGTAGTCATATGTGCACGCTTTTAAACTGTGAATCTTTGAGAGTTATAAGAATATAAAACTATCTCCAAGAAAAAAAACACCCACCATAAAATATATTGAAAAAGAAAACTCCAAGATATGCCATCAGTAAAAGATAATAAATAAAAAGACGTCTGGGAATTAAAAAGAAAAAAAAAGTCCAACCAACATCAGGATGAATAAAACAGAGCAAAATTTTGACCAAGAAACAAATCACCAGGTAAGAAGGGAATGATTTTGTTTCAGTAGAAATTAGTGCATGATGGAAGATCTTCATGTTACTGAAGACCTGACTTTTAAAATAAAAAAATGTTTTCTGGCTTTTCTCATCCCAGGAACAGAAGACTGACGCTCCTGTCACAAAGGCTCTGGTGAGATTTCCTGTGGAGGTGGGTGGAGAGTGGGTAAAGGTAAACACTAAAGGGATGAAGTGTTGTCCCATAGCACACAGCTGGACATTGCAAACTAAGGAAGGCTGACAAGCATTGGATCAGATAAATTATATCCCAGAGATCTGCAGGAAGCCACAAGGGACAACAGAAAGCCTTAGGAGGAGTCTTTTTGACATAACATTTTGCATGGAGAGGGAGGAACTCAGTAATGGAGCCAAGGACATAATTTATTTGGGTTATGTTAAATGCTCTCAGCAGAAGGTTGGAAAAGCAGCCACACACTGAGAGGGAGGAACAAGTGCCATGGTAAAGAGGTTCACCTTGAACTTACTTTTGTTTCTTAGCCCTTAAGCTGAGTGAGGCATTCATACCGTGAGTTTCCTGAGCAAAAACTGGCCCTTAAGTACAGACTGCCTAATTATAAATAAAACAGTTGCAACTACTGAAATGAATGTCCCTGATAAAGATGTGCATTTCAGTTCTCTGGTGAGCAGCACACAGATGGGCACGAAGCAGGCAGGGAAGCAGAAGCAGCACGTCCTTCATAACAACAGTGACAAGTAGTCACAACGTCAAACTGCAGATGCTGCTCTCTCTGGAAAGTTCATAACCTATAAAGAGGTTTGCAGAAGATGCTGAAGTAGACCAACATGCATGGTGGACTAAGTTGGAGGAAGAGACAGGCACCTGGTCTTTTGGCAGCTCCATGCATCATCAACAGATATTTTGGATTCTAAGACACATTGGGTGAAGAAGAGCAGGGTTTTGACAGAGGAGGACCATTTTTGGCAAGCTGGAAAAAACATCAGGATTAAGAATGTCTGTAAAGACATCATCAGGGTCTGTAATGAGGTTGAGAGGCAGCCAAGCACTCCATGAGATGAAACTTAGGTGCCTGGGGAATAATGCACCGTTGATAACACACAGAGTCCAATATGGGAACTGTCTTTTGTGATCTACATGGGAAAAGCATGCTCAACACTTAGCATAATTGAGCCCTCAGAGAATCTACTGCTCCGGTCTCTGTGTGTCCTCTGGCTGCCCCCAGAATGACGCAGAGCAAATCTAACAGAGAAACAAAGACAAATGTTGATGACTTTGAGGATAAAAACCCTACACCTTGTGTGGACACTGCAAGAGTTCCCAAACAATGCAACCCAGCACAGACAGAGCTAATTTAAGAAATTACTGTCATTCATTGCTCTGTCTGGAATCATTTGGTGAGCAAAAAAGGACATCAGCTTACAACACAGCAATTACATTTGTTTGGGAGGGGTTTTTTTAATTTTCCATTTCTTCCCTATTTTTAGCTTGGTGTGCATCTAGTTTTATGTGAGTGATGTCCAAATCACTTCTAATGAAACTTGCTAAGTGCAGGTCACAAGCCAGGTTTCAGCACTGTCTGTAATCAGAATTCAAGCTGATTAAATGCATACCGAGGGGCAGCCAGCATGAAAATGCTCTTAATATTCTCAGTTTAAATTGAATTAAGAGTGCATAGACCTTACTTTATCAGAACGGTTACTAATTTCTCCTGAGAAAACCTATATATATTATTTCTGTAAGGTTAAAGCTCTTTCTGGCTCAGCTCTAAGAAGGTAAGTGAAAACAGTCGGACCGAAAGAAAAGAAAATATCTACAGGATCTTGGAGAACTCTGTTTATGCCTCTGAGCTCCCAACTTCTAACACATACATGTGCCGTGTCAATCACGCTTAGAGCACTGGGTGCAAAATTTTACCAGACAAGGCCAGTTTTGCTCAAGTAAATTTTGGGCTTAAATACCTGAAATTTTCACAAAGGGCAGAACAAGAAACAAGCACTCTTAAGTGATCTGCTTAACAGACACTCTGCCTGCTACTCTTAAAATCCAGCTGGTTTATTCTAATTGTCCTTAGAAGACAGAAAAAGCACTCAGCAGCGATCCATTCTGCTCAGGCCAGCAGCAGTGAAATCCCAGCTCCCTTCAAATATCATTTTTCATCTTGTTTATAAAGTCTGCCAAGTTCCCAAAGAATTAAGGTCTGTCTTGGCTTTGCCCTGATTGCAAACAGATAGGGAAGAACATTAGCAGCCAGCAGCCCGTATCTGTTTGCATCAAATGTTTTTGTGTGGACACAGAATATCAAAAAGCTCCTTCACTTGTCCGTGCAACCATTTGTATCTGAAAGAGAAATTCTGCCCATGCTGCAAGGGCAAAGAAGGGAAATATTTTTAGCAGGGACAATGCCTGTTCCACTAGCACAATGCTAAACAACTTCCTTTGGCGGGTGCATTAAATAAATCCAAATAACTACTAGGGAGGTTAAAAAGATTTTCTACATTGGGATATATCTCTCTATATATATAAAATACATATATAATTTATATATTTTTTTTAATATATAAAACAGCGTGTCATTTGGATTTTGACTTTCTGAGGAAAAAATGTCAAGTAACCAACTACTGCCTGGAGCCACAGGAGAGTGAGTTACAGTAATAGATTGGTCTCCATCTTGATAATGCTCCCTTTAAACTGTATCCTACCAGACACTGTGGCAGATCACTAGGGGACTTCTTTTCTGTGAAATCTCCCTTCACACACAGCAGCCTGACAGAAACAGAAAAATAGAGTTTGGTCAGTTCACCCAACTTCTTCTGACATTTTACACCGTATTTATTAAAAAGGAACAGTGTTTCTGCCAAAGGTAATATTAACATAAGTTAACATGCATTCCTGCAATTAAATCTCCCTGAGAAACGTTGTGAAGAAACATCTTTCTTTGATGGTTTAATTCAAAAGCACAGGCATCTGAAAGCAAATCTGACTGGAAAAAAGGGTGATAAACTGCTTTGTTTCCATTCTCCAAATAGGGAGAATAGCATTAAAATAATTATGAAATTGGTCCAGCCCAAGGGAATGGAAATGAAAATGTTTTAAATATTTACTCAGTGATGATACACTGAGGGGAGGGAGAGTGTTTTATCTGCTGAAGGTAAGGGCAGGTTGCACATGGATCTGCAGGTGGAGGCTAAGTCTCACCCACAGGCAGCCAACCTACGCCAGCTTTGCAGAACACATATTTTTTATTTTGAGAGAGGCCAATTCAGACCTCGTGTCCAGCCAAAAAGGTTGTTTTTACTTGTAGCAAAATCAAATTATAAAAGAAAGCCCCAGCCAAAACCACAAAACTCTCCTGGTTTTGTGTTACAACTGGATGAAGCCACCACTCAACTTCACGTGGTTACCACAAAAAAAACCATAAATTATACTCAGGTTTGGCAATAGGAAGAACATATCCCCAGTTCACGGTTAGAAGTGAATGAAGACTGCATGTTCATGGGCTTCCTCACAAAGCTTTTCCACAGCTGCATCTGTCTTATAAATAGAACTAGTCAAATTAGTTGTAGAGGCACATCCATTATAAACGTGGCCCCTCTGTATTTTTCCACCAATTCATTCTAATTATTTTTTCATAAAAATCAACTCTTTGTTTGAAAGTTTTTTGCCAAGCTCTTGTTTGAACACAGTAAAAGCCAGGACTCTTTCCAAATGGCCAATGTGATTATTCATTATTTTTTATGTGTCAGTAACTACAAAATCATAAAGTATTATCTCCACTTCGTGAATGGTAACTGAAACTCCAGAAGATAAAGAAAGCTGAGCTATGAACAATTTTCTGGGGTGACTTTTTGGATGAACAGTTCATGCAAAAATCCATAAAAACTTTCAGGATTTGTAAATCTTTTCAAATGCACAAAGCAGCTTTCTCAGTATTCACAAATAACAAATAATTTTTAAGCCAACTTTGGCATCATTATTTGGAAAATACTAAGCTATTCCTTCTACTGTCAAATTAATCCTATATGCAAGTGTGCTTATTCCTTAAGTCTTAGAAAATACTGTATTCTCTCTTCTGACTTTATGGTGTTATAAACTATGACAAAGTTCTTTCAAAGTAGTTATTACACTCCTTCAAACTGGAATTGTAAATAGAGAAAATGAGGGAACAGGGGGATAGGGCTTCTTAGCCAAAAATAGCAAGATAGCAAGAATAGCAAAATAGCAAGATATTCAGCAAGCTGACCTAGAAACTAAGCATCTACACTGCATTCAAGTTGAATAACAAAACCAGCTGCTACATAGACCTGAGGTTTGAGGTGGGGACTTCAGCACGGCATTAGCTTTGCGCTCCGCTCACCTGTTGCTGCCTTTGAGGGATAAGCAAAGTAGAGAAAATATCTCCTACTCAGAGGGAGCCGGATGGATGCCTCCAGATCTCACAAAGATTGCCAGAGCAAGGATCTTCCTGCTTGCTTCAGAAGGGATATCAGGCCTTGAGATCCCTTGATCCCAGGCCATTTGAGAAATATATCAGCATAAAGGAGAGAAACCAGCATTTACTGAGAATATATACAGACCTAAGTCACGGGAGACCTTCTTAGATCTGGTACAACCCAGTCTCACATCCAGCACTTTTTTTTGTCTTTACAGAAAATAGCTGTAAATTAGCCTCCAGGTGCGAAGACCAAAGGAGATGCCCAAATGTATTGACTGGGGAAGGATGTTCCAAGTGAGCCCAAAGCATATCAGTCACTCGCAAACAATGAGGCAGGGAACAAATTACTGTTGCAAAAATAGCAGAAGAGAGCAGTCCCTTCTGCTTACTGTAATAAAAAGGCTTGCAGAGCCATGATTTGATTTGCTCTCCATATAGCCACAGCTATTTAATAACCCAGGTTGCCACACCACAAATTCAACAGATGCAGAGTGGTGGAGCATTCACAGGCCTCTTTGCACAGGATTGATTAAATGCTTGAGGAATTAATAATGACTGAGAGAACTGCTGTAATCTTCCAGGGCAGAAATAGCTTTGCAAATAGCATTTATGTATATATGCTCCCCATAAAACTATTTGATGGGAAATTTAAAACATCGTTCCCATACACATTTACCAAAAAGTTTCTCTGAGATCTAAGCTCCTACACAAGAGTCAGGTAACCTCAAAGGTCTGTGCAACAGGTCTGTGGTCTCAACAGAAAGAGGAACTTTTCTTTTTTCTCTGGGTCATGTTCTGTCTGTACCACTGTCTGTGAAGTCTTCTACAAGAGCAAACCCTGCCAGGGATCAGTACTCATGAACACCACAGAAGGTTGGCTCCTGGCAGGAACAATTCCCCATCAGTGAAGCATTGTGAGAACCCCCGTGGTGAGATGAAGGATCACCGAGTCAACAGAGCAGAGGTGGATGTACGTGAGGCGAGCGATCCCAGAGGGCAAGTACGTGGGTTAGAGCAGCAGGCAAGGGCCACGGCTGAGGCCTCCACATAGTGACCAGGGAAAACCAAGGACCAAAGAGAAACTGGAGAAAGCACAGTGTGAGGCAAGGGTTTAGCTGCACAGGAAAACTAGAGCCTTTGTGGGTGGAAGGGAGAAGTTTGGGTCAACATGAGACCAAGCCCTTAAGAGTGAAGGAAGAAAAGAATGTTCCTGATATCAGAAGGGAAAGCAGACCCTGAAAACAGGCAATATGGGAAGACTGAAGGGAAGCACCTCCCAGCATACACAGTGGTTCCTCTTTGGTTTTTACACCATATCACAGTGTGTTAATTGCATGAGTTAAGGGATCAGACCATTTCCCCATAATGTGAGATGTCTGTACACCAACTACATCAAGAGCACCAAATATAAGGAAAGGGCTTGGTGAGAGACCACTACCTCAAGTCAGACCCTGCCTGGGTGAAAAAGGACACCCACTGGTGGCTAGTACTTCTCACACACATGTTGTTAAGTGCACACAGAGGGCACAGCAGAACAGTTGCTCAGAACGGGCTATGACTAATTATTTTCATTCACCAGCACATTTGGGGCCATATTTCTTAAATAGTAAGTTCTCAAATGGTAACAAGACCCGAGGGTATTTACCACACCACTTATCTGTTATTAGAGCACACTACTAATGTGTCTGTGGGAAGATGAATATTAACCAGGGGGCTAGAATAAAAAGTCATTCAGATGCCAACAAAATGAAATTAATTGCATAAAGACATGAAACGGTGCTGAGTCAATCAAACACTAGCACGCTAATAGAGACAAGATAGGCAGGTCAGCTGCCGTGGGTGTCTGCCCTTCAAGCAAAGTCTATATCTAGGAAGCAGAATTAAGCTCCTGCTCCCCAAGGTCCTCAATGTCTCAGTCCTCTCACTCACACGATGTAATGACATGGCCAGACACACTGTGCCACCTGCAGCTGACTTGGTTTAAGAGATTACAGACCCCTGCCTGTCCCCAGCCACTTGCCTCCATCTCTCCCTCCCACTACATCTGATGCCAGTTACTGCTCCTCCAGAGCCACCAGTAAAAGTGTGCTTGTATCCAGGTTTAGCTGTAACTTTTTTGTATGTTTTACTTGTTCTGATCTTTAAAGAGGACATTTTGGCAGACTAAGGCTAGGAAAAACTACACCAGGAGATCCTACGAGGAGGTAAGGAAGATCAGTCACCAGGATGGTGGGCTAAGCCCTTTTATACCAGCTCAGCTATGGCCAGATCAGCTCAGGGAATACTCACAAGATTAACTCCTCAGAGCGTGACCTTGCAGCACCACCAAAGGGAGGTGACACGAGTATCTTGTTTTCAAGTTTGGGGCCTAATTCTGTCTAACCATGGACACAGATGGTTTCACCACTACTGTATTTGACAGCCAAGAATGTCAATGCTCTTCTGCTTCCATTTCTCCCTCCAAAAGGAAGGCCCAGGGTTTTTAGGTTTTTTTGGGTGGACCTACAAGCAATGAGATATCTGCCTTAGAAATCCAGGTGAAGAGGCAGGTTTAATATATGATGTAGAATACTGTTAATTCATGGGTTGTACTTGTGACATGGAGATTGTGCAGTACAGAATGGGATCTCCTCTACAGCCAAGAATGTCCTTCACTGATCAAAATTACCCAAAAAAGATCCCAGTTGGGAAGCACCATGTCAAAGTCAGGACAGCATGACAGTACTGTCAAAGCTCCCACTGCTGTACAAGAGAGGGTGGTCCTTGAGCTATAGTTGAATGGCATTCAGGCACACTCTTTTCTATTCCACTTCACTCCAGCTCATGAAAAATAACAGAAACAGAACTAGCTAAGAGCAGAGTGCGTACAACATCAGAAATGGCTGTTTCAGATCTACCGTGCTGATCCTGTGAGAGAGGAAACTGTTTCTGTGCGAGCCTGCTGGGAGGAATAACATCATGCGGAAATCGAGAAAAACATGCTGGCAGAACCCAAGCAGAACCTGAACCTGCTGCAATGCACCACTTAGAAGACACTGCTGCTCTTCAGCAGTGGGGAGCTCAGTGCCACGCAGATTTCTGTGAGCACTTGCATAATGTACAAGCCACAGAGGATACTGCAAAGTCCCTATTTTGCACAACAGAAGTGTCAAACATGCTCTCTATTACATCTTTTACTGCATGTGAAAGAGGGTTTGTTATGTGATTTGAAGAATGGTACCTTCAGTGAGTAAAACTTTACTACTCTTTGTTTAATGACTTATACACACAAATGCTGGCCCTGCTGACAATTGGCGATTTGGTCCAAAACCCAAAATGGCAACATGAAAATAGACCCCCAATCATCAGCAGGTTTGGCTTTATCTGATGAACTAGAAACTCAATGCAGTAAAGATTAAAGATGCATTTATGGTTTTACAGTGCTTCATGATACCCAGTAGAGCTGGCCAGACAAAGCACTAGTGCTCTACCACGGGCAACTCCCATTCCTCATCTCACATCATCCTCTCTGGAAATTCACACACTCCTGTTTTCTTATTTCTGATATTCACAGAAAGCAGATTTCAGTGCCACATGCATGAAGGTAAGCTGCAAAAGCATTCAGTAATTGACCAAGCTGGATGTGGTTATACTGCCATGCATTGCAGGAACAGATACCATGTGATTCCCTAGCCAGTCATTACAAAGCCTAAGTAAGATTCATAGCATTTCTAGAACAATCTCTTCAGAAAGTGGTTTGTGATCTGTTTGTGGGAACTGTCATTGCCTGCATTTTAAAGCCAGGAGGAAACATGACACAGAGAAGTAGGATCATTAGGGTTACTCACAAGGCCCAGATTCCCTCTTTAGAAATGGTGTGAAAAATTCCAACATCAGTCCTGAAGACAAGGCTACTAAATTTGCCTTCTATGTACCAAAGGCAATCAAGCTGAAATAAACAGTTTTAAAATGTATTAATGGCACTCTCTACTTCCCTTGCCAGAGTTTCTATCCCTTGGACCAGGCACTGCTTTGGTATTTGGCACAGCTCAAAAGGTAGAACATTTTCTGGGGAGCAGAGAGGGAATAAAGACCAGATCATGGGAAGAAAGGGGAGAAGGCTGGGAGATCTGCAGTTCTGTGCAAGGGCCATGTTCCTCAAGTAACAGCTGTGGTTTAGGAGGTTTTTGCTCTGCACCTTCTCTTCGCCGCTCTTCAGTTGTACCAAGGGCCAGATAAGCTGTTTCTGTGGCCATGCAGTAACGTGGCAATTGCAGGAGAAACAGCAACCTCTTAAAATGTTAATGACAAGCTAAGTCAGCTATTATTTCTGAAAATAAAAAAAAAACACCAATCTGGTTACCATGTAACAGCCCTATCTCAAAGTAAACTGAGGAAGAAGAAAACCTATCCATGGACATCCATGAATTGTTATTTTGCCTGATGTGCGGGTGATGTATAGATGTGCACCCCAAAGGCATGGCCAGAGTAGAGCCCAGGACCCCTTATTTCTGATCAAAACCCCCAGGGGTTTCCTTATCCTTTTGTAAGAAAGGAATCAGTTACTGCAGCTAAGGGCAGCAGCATAAGACACTTAAAAAGATAGAATATCCCACAGGCAGAAAGGGATCCAAATTTGTCATATAAATGATTTACTGTAAATTTTTGGCTCAGCTCTGCAATTCAGATTGAAATTCACCCTAACAGGCACCTTCCATATGTCTGAAATCGTGTGATGCTCATTCTTGTCGGTACAATGCAATAATCACTAACTGGCAGGTTGACCAAATACTTTCCATAGTCGCAAAGAACAGATGTTGCACCATCCCATCTGGCTATTAAAGATAGAAATAATCAGTCTTTGTGCTAATATACTGTCTTCTATTGCCCCATGATCTCAACACTCTTTCATACCCCTACTGTCTCCTATGAAACAGGAACAATAATCCATTAACACAGTAAACCAGGCTGTATTGGCTAAAAATGCATTAGGAGAGGGCATGCAAACACAGGACAATTTTCCTTGGCCAGTTCCATTGCTAAGGTCTGTTAATCCTTGCAACATTCAGTTGTCCTCTAGAGAGCTCAAGGCTGAATTAGGCTTTTAAAATAAAACAATGAAAAAATAGTGTGTGTTTTACAGGGTTCAGCTTGACTAGAATTTTTTTTTTGAAATATTTTGTTTGCCTTATTTTCATCTTCTAAAAAAAACTTACTGTAAATCACCATCTATCAAAACCATTTTTCTACAACAACTGAATTTCTTTAAAGAGTTTGCTTTGTTTTAAATGAAACTAAATAATCTCACACAACTATGAGTTACAACCCTGACACAGATAATTATTTTTTTTTTTTAATTAAAATTTGTTTGGAAATTTTGAAACATGTATTTAAAAGATAATAGAATTGACCAAGAGAAAAGTAATCCTTATTTAAAAAAAAAAAATAAATTTGACCAGTTCTATTCCCTAAAATTTCCAGAACATCCCTCTTTTTTGCATTGCCCATGTAAACCTCCTCCCATCTGAGCAATGCCATCAAGGTAGCTTGGTCTGCCTCTGTAGGTCCCTTAGGGTAAGCAAGGATGGCTTTCTTCTGACACATGTCCACATTTCTAGCTGCAATCTACATGCTTACTTGTTTAGGTTGCATGGATCTACAGTACATTAGGATGAGTCCCAGACAGCCTGCTGCTTCAAGTATCTAAAGACAAATAAATTTCCTATGTTTAACAGCAGTACTACTAACATGGCACTGCAGTTCAATTATCAAACATATTGTTTGTTTAGCCATCAAACCTTAAAATATTTCTTGTGTGAAATCACCCCAGCATGAGAAGTTTCAGTCCAAGTATCTGAAGCGTATTAAAGACCTAAAACCAATTTCTCTTCTTACACACTCCAGCATGACCAACTATTTATATGCTAGCCCACAGCCATAAACACAGCTCCGGTCACAACCAGCCTTCTCCCAATAATGAGAATGCATACATCTGCCACTTCCCTCCCTGAGCAACCAGACACCAGTTTAGAGGCAGTCCTGCAAGGCACGGATCACTCTGCCCAGCCTAAAATAGTTACAGATGCTTATGAAATTGGCCGCCTGAGCTACACGTTCAACCCTAAATGAGGCCAGCAGAGAAGCTGCTGTTCACAAAAGTCACAGAATATTTGAGGTAGGAAGGGATCTCCGGAGCTTGTCTAGTCCAAGCCCCTGCTCAAAGCAGGGTAAGCAAAAGCAGGATGCTAAGGGCCGTGTACAGCTGGATTTTTAATACCTCTGTGGACTTCATGCTGGTGATCACAACCCTTTTACCCCAGCAGTTCAGCCAGTTTTCACTCCACCTCCTGTTTATTTTCCTACCCTGTACTTCATCAGTTTGCCCATGAGAATGTTACAGGAGACAGTGTCAAAAGCCATACTAAGGTCAAGATAAGCAACATCCACTGGTCTCCCCTCCTCCACCAAGCTCATTATTTCATTGTAGAAGTCTTTTAGGTTGGTGTGGCATGACTTCCCCTTCTTTAATCCATGTTGACTACTCCCAATTACCTTCTAGAACTTAGTATGTTTGGAAATGGTTTCTAGGACTGTTATCTTCACTGCCTTCTTAAGGTGAGGCTGACCAGATCCAACGTCTTGCCCGTCTGGAGACAGGATTGACACTGAGTGAGAGAAATACCAAAACTGAACAAAGAGAGCATAACTAGCCATCCTGTTCTCCTCATCACTGAGGTTTGATGCTGAGCTGTCTCATTACTGTAAAAATTGGAGCTGTCCCAGATAAGCAAGGTAAAGTTTATTTCTCCTTTTTGCCCCACACTGGACCCAGCTAGACATAGTTGTGTGTTGATGTCTGCTTAGGAAACCCAAAATTCATTCAGTCTGCTGGTTGTCCCTCCAGGAGACATAGGGATGATTAAAGTCACCAGTGAAGATCAGGACCTGTGAATGTGAGACTTCTTTCAGCTGTCTGAGGAAGATTCAACTACTTTTTCCTGACCAGGTTATCTGTAGCAGACATCTGCAACAACAACAGCACCTTCTAATCCTGACCTGCATGCAGACTTCCACTTCCTCCTGTTTCTTCCCTGTGCTGCACATTAGAATGACAGCACTTCAGAAAGGTGCCCAGTCATATCAATTTTCTAGAAAAGGCATGAGAGCTTTCCTACCTTAAAGGTCTTTTCACCAGGTTGGTGAAGACTCCAGTGTGTTGACTCCAGTCAGTTTTGCACCAGTTCATCAGCATCCATTTCCCCACAGCAGTCAGAGTGATGACAGGACGTGCATAGGAGGATGTTCCCCAAGACCTGCACCTGTCCAGAAGGGCTAAGCAACAAAGAGGATTTTCTCTCTTGTGCTGTTCCCTTTATTAAGTCCTTGACCACCTCAGTGTTCAGAACAGGCCTGTGAAATTTTGCCACTTCCAAGGAAAAGTTTCATCTGGTGCCTTTAAAGCATCACATCTTTCTCCATGCTCCTGTTTTGCCAATGTCGACAGGATCCTACTGAGTAATTTCACACTTCAGATATCCCAAAATCTCCCACCATTGACAAAAAAGCAGATTCATCTCCCCGTGATGTGCATGATCTATCAGCATCCTCTTGCTTGGTTTTATCAGTATTTCAATCTCATTTACAAGAACTGGGACCATCACACAGTCCTGATGTGATCCTTCAGAGGCTCAACCTACCTGGCAAGTATTCTTAAAAAAAAAACAGGCAAAGTTTATTTCAGAAGATGGATGCTCAACCCATTGTGGTGATTCACAGAAACTCATTGGCCACCTTGGGACTGAACCAGCCAGACTCTAAGCTACTCATAAAAGATAAGAAGCCATGAGGCCTGAGTCTGTTCTCATTTATATTCTAGAAAACACTGTTGTTCGAAGGTAAATATTATACGTAAATAAAAGACTGTGAGCTGTAGATTCTCAGCAGTAGATGAAACTATGTAATGTAGCTTATCACTGGACTACTCCATGCATTTCAGTGATGTTAAATCCCAGACTACAATGAACAGAGAACAAGCATCAATAAACAAACCCCACACGTTTCAACGACATTTTCACACCTGATCATTCCTTTGAAACAGAAAGATAAAAGCGCAAGGCTTTATATGTATTTATACAATGCCACCTAGTGTCATATTGATCAACCTTTTTAAATCGGAAGATCAGCCATTTAAAAAAAAAAAAAAATCAGTCTGCTGTCACATTTTCACCAAAATGCTTTTCAACTACTGAAAACCAGCAGTAAGATTATAATTTCAGAGTTTGTTCATTATCTCAATTTTTGCCCATGTTGTTTGTTAGAGTGCATGTAGGAATATGAATGTATAAAAGGCATTTGATTCTTATTGTTCTTAATTTTCAGCTATTTTATAAGCTACTTTCTCATATCACACACTGAGAAACATGATTTATATGGCACCTCTGTATCTAGAACACCTTTGCAGTTGTTGGAGAAAACCAGGCAATTCCAGGGACTATGTCATCTCACCCTAAACCAGATTTATAAGATAGGACAGATGAATCGGCCCCAAAGCACCTCTTTCTCTCAGCTGACTCTCTCTACTATTCTGCAGTAGAGAAGCAGGCAGTGTTTATCCCCACTATCAAGGTATGCAAAATCTCTGGAAAAGAGGCAGAGTGGAAGCTAGTGACTTCTGAAACCAGGGTGAAGACTTCTGCCCCACCTAAGAGCTTACAGTTGCAAAATGGATTCATTGCCATCAAAACTGAAGGGAAGTCAAATGTGACTACAAGCAAAAGACCTGGTCCACTTAGCCTTAAATTATGCAAGACTACCAAGAAGAAAAGGCAAGTCATCGTAATGGATCACTCCTTGCTGTGGGGGACAGAAGCACCTGCCTGTCAGCCTGATCAAACATCTAGAAGGGCTTGCTGCTTGCCATGGGCCAGGACCCAGGATGTTGTGGAGAGCCTGCCAAAGCTCGTCTGGCCCTCTGACTACTACTGCCCCCAGCTGTTATTCCACGTGGTCACAAGCGATACTGCTGGGGGAAACCTGGACAATATCAAAAGTGACTACAGAGCACTGGGGGCAGTGGTCAACAGCATGGGGGCCCAGGTGGTGTTCTTGTCAATCCTGCCAGTGAGGAGAAAGGGTGTGAGGAGAAGGGCGCTAATAGGACAAGTCAGTAATTGGCTGCAGAAGTGGTGCTCAAGGTGGCATTTTGGATTCTATAACCATGGGACCCTGTCTGCAGAACAGCATCTGCTTGGAAGAGATAGGACCCACCTCACTAGGCAGTGCAAAGCTATTTTCACCAACAGGATGGTTGGACTCGTAAGGAAGGCTTTAAACTAAGGATAACGGGGGAGGGAGAGAGTAACCAGCAGTCCTGTGAAGGACTGGTGGACAGAATCACTGAGCAAAGGGCATGGGGTGATGTGATGGAAGAGATCACAAGGCAACAAAATGACACTTAAGCAGGATCACCTCCAGCATGCAAGTAAGGAAGTGCCTACAAGGCACTGTTATGGAGAAATCTCCCAAACCCTCTCCAGTAACTCAACATGCTGGGAAACCTCTCTAAAGTGCCTGTATACTAATGCCACCATATGTGGAATAAACATCATGTGTTAGACTTGTGGGCCTACTATCTTGGAATTACAGATATGTGGTGGGATGGCTGCTATGACTGGATTGTTGCAATGGAGAGATACAGGATCTTTAGGAATGACAGGATGGGAAGACAAGGAGGGGTAGTTGCCCTTTACGTGAGAGAACAGCTGGACTGCATGGAGCCCTGCCGAGGGATGGATGCAGAGTCAATGGGGCATTTATGGGTTAGGATTAAAGACAGGATGGGTAAAGATGACATTATAGTGCATGTCTGCTATAGGCCACCCAACCAGGAAGAACAAGTGGATGAGACCCTCTACAGAGAGATAGGAGCAGCCTCACATTCGCCAGCCCTGATCCTCACGGGGGACTTAACCACCCTGATACCTGTTGGAGGGACAACACAGCAGGACATAAGCAATCAGGGAGGTTCCTGGAGTGCATTGATGATAACTTCCTCCTCCAAGTGACAGAGGAGCCAAGGAGGAAAGATTCTCTGTTACACCTTATACTCACCAACAAGGAGGTGATCACTGAGGGCGTGAAGATCAGAGGCAGCTTTGGCAGCAGTGATCATGAGATGCTGGAGTTCAGGATCCTGAGGGCAGGGAGGAGGGTGAAAAGCAAACTTACAACCCTACACTTCAGGAAAGCATACTTTGGCCTCTTCAAAGATCTCCTTGGAAGAGTCCTGTGGAGTAAGGCCCTGGAAGGAAAGGGTACCGAAGAAAGCTGGTTTATATTCAAGGATCACATCTTCCAAAGCCAAGATTTTCCCATCCCAGACAATAGAAGTCAGTCAAAAAAGCCAGGAGGCTTGCATGGTTGAAGGAGTAGCTCCTAGCCAAACTCAAACAAAAAAAAAAAAAGGAAGCATACAAAGTGTGGAAGCAAGGGTGAGTAACCTGGGAGGAATACATTATTGTCTGAGAATCCAGGGATAAAGTTAGGAAAGCCAAAGCCCAGTTGGAATTAAATGTAGCCAGGAACATCAAAGACAATGAGAAGAGCTTCTATAATTACACAGGAAATAAAAGGAAGACTAGGGAAAATGTGGGCTTGTTGTTCAACAAGA
Source organism: Scopus umbretta (assembly GCA_013400535.1). NCBI lineage: Eukaryota > Metazoa > Chordata > Aves > Pelecaniformes > Scopidae > Scopus > Scopus umbretta. The sequence continues at coordinate 27,640 of VZTL01007239.1, forward strand.
TGGAGAACCTGGTTACACAGGACATGGAAAAGTCGAAGTGCTGAATGCCGCCTTTACCTCAGTCTTTACTAGCAAGATCAGCCTTCAGGAAACACAGGTCTCAGAGACAGGGGGGAAGTCTGCAGCAAGGAAGATGTACCCTCGGTGGAAGAAGATAAGGTCAGGAAATACTCAAGCAATCTGGACATACATAAGTCCATGGGCCCTGATGGGATGCACCCACAAGTGCTGAGGGAACTGGCAGATGTCATTGAGAGGCCACTAGATAATCTTTGATCGATCATGGTGACTTGGAGAAAAGCAAATGTCACTCCTGTTTTCAGGAAGGGCAAGAGGCAGGAGCCAGGGAACTACAGGCCAGTCAGTCTCACCTCAATCCCTGGGACGGTGGTGGAGCAGCCAATCCTGGAAACCATTCCCAGGCACATTAAGGACAAGAAAATCATCAGCATGGCATCACCAAGGGAATATTTGATACAGTTCACATCCTAAAATAGGGTGTCCTGAAAGAGGAATTATCAGGATAACAAGAGGTCGTTAGTGCTGTTTCTCAATAGTCTGTCTGGGCACCAAGCTTATTTAAAGCTTTCATTTTGCTGTTGTCCTGTATCGGACTAAATTCAGCATTGCCGTTGCTAGTAAAAGGCCACAGGCTTCACCCTACCTCTGCAAGGCCTCACAGTTTGCCAGGCTTTGTTCAAACATGGCTGGGTTTGCCTAAAATTTTGCTTTTGCTTGTTCAGCTGTAACAGCAGTTTTTCTAGTGACTATGGTAGCTATTGCCTGATCTGTTTTCCTTGTAATAATAATGTGGTAAAAACATAATTTTGTATATAGGCAACACTTATTCTATACTAAATGAAATATTTATAACCCCACGATGATGATGCATTGTACAGGAAAGCAAGCCTGGTATGATAGCAGAGGTCTTGAGAATAGGGACGTGGGATGTGGTGTCAACAGGCGGGGGGTGATTGGAGAAGGGACACAGGTTGGCCCTGGAGACCACCAAGGCTATAAACAACTCACCAGTGGTCCATTAGAGAAATGCACACATGGAGCTGGGCAAACCAGGCTTAGGGGTAACAAGAAGACCAAAGAAGTAGTCTTTTTACTTAAGACTCATTGATAGCTGGAATTGTCACCTGCTATCCCAGGCAATGATCTAGAAAAGCTGTCAAGCCTGTGCTTAACTTGAAAGAGCACTAAAGGAAATCAAAGCTTGAAGCAAACAGGATTGAAGCAGAAGTTTAAGGAGCTTGCTGAACTTAATGTGTTGTTTATATAAAAATATTGCAGCTCTGTGAAGCTGAACAATGTTTTCCACTTCCCTCAAGATGAAGTAATATTCCAAATACAAGAATTATGTTCCCAAAATGTATGTATAGTTGTGAACACAAGCTTATAAAGACTTTCTTATTTACTAGGAGAATGATCCGTCTTCACAGTTACACCGTTGGCTACATATCTACTTAAAATTTTATGGTCTTAGTCTAAATGCTTATGATTTAAAAATCACATGCTTAAAACAGTAGTGCCAAGGACAAGTTAGTGCCTTAAAGAAACTCAGTCTCAAACCAGCTTTTTTTCTGAGGATTTATTGAGGTATATAAACTGTGGGTTTTTTTCTTTTGAAAATGGGTTGTTCTCTCCCCCAGCCTCTGCAGTATAGATGTGTAGCATCACTAGGCTGAATCATGCTCTTGCGCCAGGTACAGCCCCAGTAAATGCTACTGAAGTTAGCATCTGGTGGGATGAACCACATTTAAACTAAATGAGAAACCAACTGATTTCAGTAGTCCCGATTTACTGAAAACAAGGGCAAGCAGGCTGCAGATTCCTAAATCTTCGTCTCATGAAGATAACCAGCATCAATCTGCCTCCTGTGTTCAGGCACGGAGAGTTCAGTACAACTCTTCAATCGGCATGAACTACCACAACTGTGACAAAACTGCCAGGATGAGCCCTCCCAGTTTGTACCTGCCGAGAGCCAGGTCCAGAGGCACTAATGCCCTGTGATGACAAACGGGACCTCAGGTCTACTAGGCTGTTTCATTGCTGGTTGTCTTAGCTGTAAATTCAGCTGTTATGGGACTGGAATGGCAGTGGGTGGGGAGGGAATTGGGCAATATGACATCCTTTGGGGCTTTTTCCTGGCTGGTATAGTACTGCCATTTCCCATGTGGGTGTAATTATGCAGTACTAACCTTTCAGCTGTGTCTGGTAATCCTCTACCAACATTAGAAGAAATTTCCATTTTGGGCAAATCTTGGTCTTCTGACATCCTGGATGACGCACTTTCAATGCACCAGTCACTAGTGGGTTGGCAATGAACAAAAACCAGAACTCATCTCTTTCAGGCCAAGCAATGAGAAGTGGATGAATTCTGTACAGCCCCTATTAAAAACAGTTCACCTCTAATTAACTGTGTTTGACTTAGACTACACCATTACTTGCACTACGATTCTTCTCCCACTCTCAGAAATATCTATTTCTACCTGTAGCAATCAGCTGCATAAAGTAAAGGAGAATAAAACACAGAAAATTCTAACCAGAAATTAAGAGGATATTTTGTTACTACTGGCAAAATCTCATGGCCATCAGAGGACCAGATCTGGGCAGGGAACTGGGCCAAATGACCTCCCATGGTCCCTTCCAAACTATGTTACTCTGTGATTCCCTGAGAGCAGAACCTCCTTCTATTGTGCAACTGCATAATAAAAGTTCATCTTTAATCAAAAAAACCTCTCATTATCTGATCCAAAACCCACGTGTTTACGGTTAAAATGAAGTATCCTTTTGAATGAACAGGGCCAGACAGGACATGATGGACACTGAATGAAAGAGGAAACAAAAGAAACATGTTGAACAGCTTTGCCCAACATCATAAAAGAGGCTGAAAGCAGAAATGGAAATAAAACACCATGCTCAAGTCAGAATAAAGAAGGAAACAGGACTTTTGAACCACTCAATCAAGGAAGATTGAGGAACATGATTGTTGAGGAGGGAAGGTTTCCAGAAGTAGCACTCTGCATGTGACAATTATTATCTAATGCTGTCTTCCAGACATATGTCCAAAATGCCTTCAAAATCCCCATCTCCCCTGGAACAAGAGCTGTGTCATCATGACTAATGGCAGCTCAAGGCCTGGCCACATGCTGCAGAAACTCACAGACAGACCTGATTGTGGGGAAAAACCCACCTGACTGCTCGCCAAGCTGTAAGTAGAGAAAGGGGCCCATGTTTTGCCCATTTGAAGATCTCTTCTCAGGAATTTGTCTTCTCTTTCTTTAAAACTGGATACTCAGGAGAGGTGGCCTGTGGCCCATGTCCACCTTGGTAAACAGAGGAAAAGCCATGCCTGGTCCCTGGGGCTCCTCTTCCAGCAGCAGAGACATGCTCACGATGGCTGCACAGCAGTAGGGCTATCACCCTCCTGCCCATACAACTATATTTCCATAATATCCAAGAGCCCCAGCAGCCTGCTCAAAGACACTCGTTGCCACCACTGCCATGGGGAAGCCCCATGCCTCCCAATACCAACTGGCAGCACAAGGCAAGCTGGATTTTAAGACAACATGTAGTATGAACATTTTGAAGCTATTCAAGGTGCTGTCAGGCCTGCATCTCCAGCTTGCCATGTCTCTGCAGGTGCTACACCATGGGTGACCAGTGGCCATCATGCAGGTTTCCAGAGCAGAGGGTGATGGGAGGCAGTGTGTCATGGATGGGCTCTCCCTTGGGGATGCCAGGACCCTGCCTGCAGGGCAAGCAGCAGGCTAGGGTGGGCAGAGCTTGGCAGGAACATTGCCTAGGAGAAGTCTGTGGGCAGGGCAACAGGGCACCTGCTGGCCCATTTTTCTCACTCCTGCAGCTCATCTGAGCTGACATCACAGCTTCTTCAATAAGCTGACCTTCTGCCTTCTCATTTCTCCAACAACCTCTCTCCCAGTCCCACCATTACCTGGGATACAACCCTCCAGGCTCCAAAAGGCAGCAGGAGCCAAGGAGGACAGGGAGAATGAAGAGCAAAGATGTCACATGGAGAGCTGTCGACTCCAGCCACTTCTCTTTCATGATGTGAACATGTTCAGTGTTTGTCCTGGTTTCAGCTTAGTTCATTTTCTTTGTAGTAGCTGCTGCAGTGCTGNTTGGTTGCCGATCGGGGTTAAACCACAACAGTGTTGCTGCTTGACCAGGTACCTATAGTAAATATCTCATTTAACCTGATTTTTTTTTAAAAAGTCATTGACCAAAATCTTTTCAGTGTCCAGTTTTCTGATGAAAACATAGCATCTTCGGGGGGGGGGGGGGGGGG
>VZTL01007242.1:0-32224 GCA_013400535.1 Scopus umbretta
GCTACTTTTGGATAATGAATGCATAATCTATTCTGACTCTCTTTCCTGTCTACTTCTGGATAATGCATCTGGGAGCCTGAGTCAGGTTTATAAATGGTTGGCAATGAGAAACACAGGCTGTGTTTGAGCCAAACATTATGTTCAGCAAATAAGGCAGGCAGTTTTGCCATGGACAGTTGCTGTTAGAGCTCTGTGTCAGAATCCCTCCAGCACCCAGTGATTCTCATCCTGTGTACAACTGCTATGTGGGGTGGCAGGACATGACAACTGACTTTTGCTTCTAAAATCTAATTTTATGCATAAACCGCAGACTGTAATAAAAACGCAATATTGTATTCCTTTTCCATCTATCTGCTCATTAGAAAGTCACTCTTACATTTGGCTCGACTGCTAGGAATGCTCCAAAGAAGGCTAATTACAAGGTCATTGCAGTAAATTGCATTCAGTGGCATAATGAATGACTCGCTCTGAGTCATGGATTCAGGGTGTTTTCCCCCTTCTACCCTGGAGTAATTCATTTAAAGAAGAATGAAGGTGAAGAAAAGCAGAAAAAAATGTACAGACTCCCAGTGCGTGAGACTTAATGGGGAGCCAGCATTTCCAAAGCGTCATGACTTCTGGGTGCCCCAGTGGAGACAAGTTCTCCTGGTAATTGTGACAGACTGGACACCAAAGATTTCCCAGTCACTTTTGGAAATGCTGCTTACCGGCCATGCAGCCCCTGAGCAGGAGGAGAGGAGCCTGAAACCATTTGGTAGCTTCCCAGGGTTGCCCACGCAGGAGCAAATTTCATTCTTCTCCCCAAAAATCTACTCTCCAGCTACTCAACCCTTCAGAAAGAAGACAGAAAAGTCACTTCATTGTGTTGGGTGGCAAAAGTCTTGTCCCACCTCCAGCGATCCCACTACTGGCTGAGGTGTCTCCACCCCGGCTCCTCACCATGCAGGGATGGGTTCCCAGGAGAAAGGGGCTCGTTCCTTCTCGGTCGTGCCAGGCTCAGTGAAGAAAGCTTCAGGCTGCAGATCATGGTGCCTGGAGGATGCTCTCATGCTGGCGGCTGCTGCAAGGTGGCAAGTCGGTGCAGACCTCTTGAGGGATGGTTGCCTCTGGCTCTGTAATCTCTCCCCATGCTCCCCAGCAAATGCATCCTCATGCTTTCCGGATGATCCGCCCCGGTTTCCTCCAGTCCCTGTACCTCTCCCTGCGCACTGAGTGGACCAGAGGCCTGGAGAAGCCGGAGTGGTTTGATCTGGTGGCATTGCTAGTGAGGAACAAAATGAGATATCGTTACTGGTGTGGATCAGAGCTGGGGCACATCCTCTGCATGTAGTGGAGGCTTCTAAAAGGACAGGGAATTTTGGTCAGCAAAACAGGGTTCACCACCGCTGCTGCCAAGAAAAGGGCCAGTGCTGGATCCTGCTGCAGCCTCTGATGCGCAAGGTTCTTGGGCTGCAGCGACCCAGAGGTGAGCCTCCCCTATACACCTGAAGTGGTGATGGGCACCCTCCCTGTCCCAGCTACTGGAGGTCTTAAAAACAGCTGCTGAACAACAAGTGCACAAACATGAGCTCAGGACCCCATAAACAGCCTGTCAGAGCCCCGAGGACTGTCCCCTCTGGCCAGGTGGGTCACTGAAACCAAAACCCTTGGTTCTTCGAAACTTCCACTTCAAATACCTTTGAGAAGTTTTCCTTAAAACCACTAAACTCAACAACGTGCACACCTGGCACTTCTTTGGGCTTTTGTCACCCTTATTACAGTCCACGTTCTCTTGAGGGGTTATCCAGGGTGCAAACCAACCACACCATGAATCAACCACACCATGTGCAGAGATGCCCAGGACTGCCTAGCAGAGCTGGCTTCACTGCAGGAGCAGTGGGGCTGTGTTCACCTAGGGCTCTTCTGGGATGGCTTAACACTCAGGCCCAGTTGCCCTGGGAATTTCTACCCCTGCTAGGCATTGTGTCCCAGGCTTTTCTTTCTTTCCTCCTGGCTAATGCCTTCACTAGCCGTTTTTATATCTAGCTTTTGCAAAGATTGCAAAAGACTGGCGCAGTGAACACACGCATTGTCCTGCTAGTGCAGAGGGTGATGCTGGGTACAACAGTGTCTGTAGAAATTTGCAGTGAAATTCATATGGGATGAAGAGTGTCCCCTCCCTATCCCTGCAAAAAGGGTGGTGCAATGGTGATCTCTGGGACCGATGATTAGAGATCTCTCCTCTTTCTAGATGCTGCTCAGAGACATTCCTCCTGTGATCCCCAGGGGCTTTGTCAATAAAAATCATCCAGCTATTTCCCCCCATGCCCATAAGTGGTGGAGGGGGACAGTGAGGAAAATCTGGTGGAGAGCAGAAGTGATATGGGACACCAGAAGTGGCTGATGAATGGAGGCAGGGAGTGGGGGAGCTGCCAGCCACTCCAGGAGCGGAGGAAGACAGAGCTGGGGAAAAGCTGTGAATGTGAGAAAAAGCTGCTTTACAACAGAGCTTGTTACTATTCAACATCTACAAAAGGAGGAAGAGCCCTGAAATTCCTGCCTGTCCTGAGGGTACAGTCAAGAGACAGCACTCTCATGTCCTAATTAGCTTGCTGCTTTATAACTTAATTTCCTAATTGGTTTTCAAGTTAATTACTTTTAACAGGCTGGGGAGGTGGCAGCTCAGGGCCTGTGGCAGGACAGGAAGCTTTACCTCTACAGTACTGGCCCAGTTCCAGGCCATGCTGGGACGCAGGGCGGCCTTATATCCATCTCTTCCAAGGAGGTTTGTTTTGCCATTATCTCAGCTTTAAGTTTTTATGGGAAGGTTTTGGGTGACTTCCTTGGCAACATCTGCAAATGCTTCCTAAAATTCAATAATGCTTGGATAGCCACTTGCTCTCATTCCTCCCAGCTGGAGATGGTACCCAGCAGCAAGAGGCAGCTCAACAGCTGCGTGCACAGTGGGAGCAGCTATCATGCTCCATCGCCGCTGACACCAGGGCTGAGCTCAGCTGGGTGCCCCAGATCCGTATGTTCAATCTGGTGCAGGTGTGGGCATCCAGTCACCTTCTGTCAATTAAATCAAAGCTGATACTGTGGCTATCTTTATGCTTTCATGCTGGCGCCGTATCAGCTGCAAGCAGACAGGTAATTTTCAGGCCAGGCTGCCATGGACAGATGGTACCTGGTCAAGCATTAAACCAACTGGTGGTGAACCTCACCTTTGAGGCTGGCTTTGTGCTGTGGTGCTCCTGACCTGACACAAGACATGAGGAAGCTTTCTTGCACTGCTGAGCCATGGCTTGAACTCTTTGGAGATCCAGGCTACCGCTGTTGCAACTATTTCTGAGCATTTTCTAAGCCCGAGTGTATACTGAAGGGTGAACATCTGGCTCCAGCTATGCTCTCTGAGCACTGGGAAACATGGCCTTGAGGGCTCATCACCCAAGAAAGCTTCAGCGTTATCACAGCAGGGTGTATGTGCCTAGACTACACCAGAATCAGAATGTCCATGCAGGACATTCTTAAGTCCACTAAGAGGACTCCAATTCATCCTGTAATTTTCCAGTTCTCCAGGCCACAGAGCTTCACCTGTTTATGGTGCAGTCTGTGAACAATCCATGTGACACAGACAGACCTGGTGGCTCTGCTTTCCCAAACTGGCTGGAGTCAGCTAGAGGAGCAGGTATTAACAGGGGGACAGGCAAAGCCTGCTGTGACAGCAGGCAGGGTGAGCTGTCCATTTAAATCAGATGGAGATGGCTGGGATGCCCCCAAGGTGCAGGGCTGTGCACAAAACACCCAGTTTGGTCCACCTCCCCAAGTGAGGCTGGGCTACATGGCAGCCCCTAGAGATTTTTGGTTTTGATGGGGTACCTAATTCCTTTAGGTTGCCTTAAAACAGGGAAAAAAAAATTAAAAAAATCAGTCCTATGACATTATCTTGGCTGTTTGATGCAAGTTGTTTGGTGGCCTCTAGTAAATAAAAATATTCCATTAGGTTTTCTGCATTGCATCCTTTTGCTAGCATTGGGGTGCATCAGACCTCAGTGCAAGTTATTGTCCAATGCCTCCCTGCACTCCTCCGTGAATACAGTGAGGAAATCTGCCTCTAGCCTCAATTATAATCCAGCCAGCCCCACCACTCTCAACCTATTTCTGCACTGGAGCTGTCTCCACCCATGGCTGCGTTCCCAGTGCAAATCACTTCACTTGTACAACTAGACTAGACAGTGCAAGGTGCAGTTCAGCTTTGCTGGTCTGGAAATTTAGCCAGTGAATTTATCCCTGAACTGCAGATTAATAGACTTGTATCTGCTGGCTACTGATTTTCAGCAAGTTGTAGGTGCATCCTTGCACCACTGCTTTCTCTTGGTGGTCTGGTATGTGGAGACAACTTTAGGGTGTATATGTGCAGCACCAAGTACAGTGGGGCTGTAATTGTGACTGGGATTGCTGCACGTCAGAGGATTAGGATAAGGAGTGAGCTGTGAGCTCAGATCACTTATGCTGCAGCTGTCAGACATAGAGCAAACTGGGTCACAGGCATCTTTTTAGGTCCAAAGCTACAAGGTGTTGGTGTGCCGTTGCCTGAGATCTGGCAGGCAGTGAATTTTGAGTTCCAGGGTGTGAGTCTCTAACCACACAGCCAATGGATAACTGTCATATATAGATATAGATAAAGATATCTTTCATTATAAAATCCTAACCATATTAAGACCACGATTACCCCAAACTTTATAAACAGTGAACAAGACATGAACAATGTTTGCAGAAACATATTCGAATTTTAAGGACATGCAGCATTTTTCTTTTACATCCTTATTTCTACAGCTATTTTTGTTGTTGGGCAGAAAACAAGGAAGGAATTAGTGTAGTGGGCACAGCCCAGAGAGTGGGAGGAGATGAAGAGATAGTGACATGTACGCTAGTGATTTAACATGAAATACTCTGATTGTGAAGAGTCTCTAGAGATTTGTGCCTCATTGATGAATATCATGCATGAAACGTAGCTCCTTGTGCTATCCACATTTTTCTCTTCCAGGTATGTTGATTTGGAACCTGAGTGATGGGAAATATACCGAGTTACAGCACATTTCCATTAAAAAAAAAAAAAAAGTCAGATGCACAGTATGTTCAGACAATACAGGCTCAAAAGATTAATGGACCTTAATCCCACCTCTGTGCATTAATACACAACAGATGATACACACACGCACACATCTACAAGGACCGATGCATGTACACAAAAGACAATCTTCCCAATCAAAACATACCTGAGCTATTCACCTTTTGAAAACATAATAGGCATTAACTCACCTAGAAGACCAAACTGGACCCGCCTGCTTCTTCGGCTTGGCTATCTGCTTCTGGTACTCCATCCAGCCACTAACCAACTCATGAAGGATCATCACGTAGAGAAGGAAAATAAGAATCCTAGGATCCATTCGTGGCACTTCGGGGTCTGCTTCATTGGGTACAGGTGACATTTGATCAAGAGCAATGGGATGACAGCCGGAGGGGTGCAGCTCCTGCGGGCAGGGCTCTCAGGAATGGGGGGAGATGGACGGATGAAAAGGTCGCTGCTGGCGAGGAGCCTTGCAGGCTGGGTTTTGTGCAGAGTGAATTAATGCTGTAAAATCTCCCAGGGGGATGAGAGGCTGGTGCCTATTGCGTGAAGCAGCATAAACACAGCTGCAGAGGCTACGGATGGTTCCTTTAACAGGGTGGATCACATCTTCTGGGACTCTATTCCTTTTGTCTCCCTCTCACTCATGCTTTGTCTGCATTACTCTGCAGCCATAAGCTTCCTACACTTTCATCGCAGGAGCAGCCCCGCTTCGGCAGCGCCCCTTTGATTGGCAGCAGGGGGGGAGAGTTGGCTGCCATGCCCGCAAGCCAGCAACGAGAGCACTGGCTGGCTGCAAAGAATAAATTAAAAACCCCAGTCAATGACTAGGGATTCTCCGAGCTGTCTCTTCCCAGTGTCTCAGGATTTTGGGCTGCACTGAGCCAATGTTGATTGGGAGTGTTAGTATTTTGCAGCTGAGAAATCTTTTCTTCTGCTCGCTTTTCTTGGACTCTTGTTTTGTTCTCCTCGTTATTATTCCTTACCTAAATCTTTAACTGCTTTTTCCTCAGTGGTAAAGCTCTGGCAGGGTACTTGATGTGCAGGAAAACCCTGCTGCCACAGCTTCCAGTCTTTTCCACACCACAGCCCCTCTCCCAGCCCCTCCACCTCTTTCTGTTCAGCAGTGTAGGATCTTGCTTAACTGAGATCTGCTTGTTACACCAGATCCCCTTGGCCTCTCCCTCCCTTCCCCCACAGAGAGCTCCAGGACAGGATACAATACATGTGCCTGGTATTTTTAGCAGGATAAAAGCATAGCCCAGTCTTGTTTAGACACTTGTATAAATGGAACAACAAAAAAACCCACTGTTTTTTCAGCATTTAAAATCAAGCCTTATCAATATCTACCTTGTGTTTCTAAAGCATCTTTCACAAAATTCATGTTATTCTAGTGAAATCTTTCTGTAAGTAAAACAGTAAGCCCTCAACAATTGTTAATTATCAGGATCATCTAGAAGCAAGAAGGATGATTGACCAACCTACCTTTGCATAACGGAGCTGTGCCAAATCAGTGCAGAAAAGGAGGGCCAGATGAGGGACAAATACAGTGACCCTCATGATCTTCAATTCCACAGCTCCTACATGAACACACAGATCACTGGGCTTGCCATCTAACACCGTGCAGGGTTCAACACACTGGTCAGTGTGATTGTTCAAGGACAGGTGTGACAGCTACATAATACACAATCTTACAATAAACTCACCGTGAGGAGGTTTCTTCTCCACTAGCTCAGGCTATGTTATTGTGGGTTTAACACGTGAGGTTAGATGTTTCTTAGAAACTTTTGTCCTTTGATATATAACTGCAGACAAATGCGCAGAAGCCAGGGATTTTGATAGATTTGTATTAAGTACAAATTTAATGCACATTAGGGGATGCTAATTACACAGTACGTCTGCACATTAAATAAACCCAATGGCAGTAGCAATGTCCCAGTCAAATGTGCACCTCAAAGTCCTGGGTGACTTTTCTTTCACTAATGTTCTTTCATTTATGAGTCCAGAAGTGCTGAGTAACTCTCTAAATTTGGAGGAGAGGATCTCATGGATGAGAGTGAGCAAGTGAATGAAACAAGCAAGGACTGGAGGTGTTCTAGCAGCTACAAAAATGAGAATACTTGAAGTTCTTCATGAAAGGATAGTGGAGCTGTTCCTATAGCAACAGAGACAGTTGCCAGGCTGCAGGAGATGGGTTCTGATTTATGGTACAAGTCATACGTAGTGAGGGATTTTAGACTAAAGACAACACTGGTATTTTATACATATGCAATTTTTAATGACTAAAGACAACGTGACTCCTTTGTTCCAGGGGAGAACTCCTTCTTACACAAAATCAAAGAGAGAAATTACTAGGATAAGAGTGGCAGGATAACTCATTACAACTTACTCCTAATTTTGTATTAGGTACTCCAACTTATGAATACAAAATAATTTTTTAAAATCTGCTTGTTGCTGAACATTACAGCTCAACTGACTAATGTCTGTTTTAAAATCCCAACAGACTGAAGCCTCTGCACTTTTACCATCCTCAATACTCAAGCAAACACCGCCTAGGTCTGAAAATCTTCTTGAGTCTTTAAAAAGTTATCTGAACTTTAGCACACAATTTTTTGTTAAAAAAATCACCAATTCATCCTCAATACTACAAGGTAGTAAAGCAAATAACCCATGAGTTATTGCCAGAGCCAACAGCTCTTAATACAACAGTGGGTTTCCAAACAGCTTGGTGATGAGTCACAAGCTGTAAGTTCTTTGACAAGTAATTCAAAAAAGGAACTGGAAAGGCTGATTTTCAGAGTGATGAGAGCCCAGCCTGGGAGGGCAGGGTGGGGCAGGGGCTAGCCATGATGCTGAAGGGCCCCTCCAGTGCCTGCAGGGTACGGGGCTACAGGACCCTCCCCATGGCAGCAGGGCACCCCAAGACCCCCTGTGAAGCTGTGGGCGTTTCCCCTCTGCCCCGCAAGTCCACACTGGTGCTAAATTCAGCTCAAGGGCACAGCTTTGGGATTGTCGTGGAGAAATTTTGGGGAGTGGAAAAACCTGTGTGAGTCCTTCAATTTGTGCAAATAACCTCCAAGTAGAGTCAATAAGCAGTTAGAAAACTCACTGGGGGACTCCTAAGGGTTTGGAGCAAGTATTAATTGGGTTGTTGCACACTTTGATAGTCATCCGTACAAGACAGATATGCCAATAAAACGTGTATTCAAGACTATCACATAACATAGGCACCTGAGTGCCAAAGCAGACCTTACCTGCAGACCAGACCCTTGATCTGCTTCTCAAGTTGCCTATTGTTCTGCAAATGGTTTTAATTAAGAGCCAGCACTCCTCAGATACTTCATATCTCTCTCCAGATGTTTTCAGACAACTCTGTACAAAAATGACAAGTAGGCCAAATATGGATGAAGTCTGTGTGAAAGAAGTGGCATGGAAAAAAAGTTCCTCAAGCCTGAAGTGAGAGGGGAGCAGGACCTGAGATGATAGGAGAGAGCATGGGACTCAGGCAGGCTCCAAAGAACAAAAGAAAATTAAAAGCAGGCTCTGGGGTGCAAAGCACTCTGCTCCAGTCTTGGTGGGACAGAAACCCTTGCAGAGGACAACTCTTTCAGCTCACAGTTTAAGCAGCCACAAAAGAAATGGTGACATAGCTGGGCCACTGATGCACTGATAAACTCTCATTCTGAAGCAGTGGAAGTAGCAGCCTGTGCAGGAAAATCAGGGTGGAAATGAGGCCAGGCTCCTTTGTTCAAGGCACTCAATCCAGCTACTTGGGCTGGAAGAAAAACCCAGAATACTTGAATAGTCACTGAGCCCTTCATTCCTTGCAAGTGGCAAAAAGCACCTCCATCAGCCTGACTGCAGCAGCATTCCCATTCTTTTGGGCCATGTATTGTTAGAGCAAAGGCATTGAGGAACAGAACTGTATCATTCTGCTACTTGGGGTCTATTTCCCTGTTTGTTGAATGACAATCTAGGCCTCTTTAATGCTAAAGAGGCTTTAAAAAATGGAGGTGGCAGGTGCCAGTTAGTACCTATATTCATTGTAGCCCCAAGGGCACGCTGCAACACCAAAGATCACCTTCCTTCAGGCTCCTTGGAAGCACCCATCTCCCCATTCTTCTACTTGGAAGATGGCATAACTGACTAACAAACTGGAAAACCCACCCTTCTTAAGGCTAACCAGTGACCCAGAACTCACACAATCTCCAATCTGCATCACAGAAAGGCAGCAATAATTGTTGTTACTGTAAATCAGGGCTGACCTAAACTGTGTGTTTGACTTGTAATTATTGGCTTCTTAGAAGGAACTTCTGAGCTTCACTGAAAAGCCAGTGATCTGCATTGCCCTTGTACAGGGCCCAAAGCCTGCAGGGATTCCTCTGGCTAACAGGATAGCCAAGGCCTGGAAACATCAAACCTCCTACACACAGGCCAAACTGAAAGATCAGGCCAAGCAGCTCTTAAAACAGGCCACAGGGTCATGGTCAAAAATTCCTGTGGAGTCCAGAAAATACAGTGATCCCCCCCAGGCAGCAGTCAGGTGACAAACATCTGCAAGCAGGGAAGCACCTCCAATCTAGATACAATGCTAGTGAAGGTGGATCTGAGGTCCTAGGGTCTGGTGTCTTCAAATACCCTAAGCGGGACCCTGTTAGTTGCAGGGGTGCTTCCCGCATCTCCATATGCACTTGTCCTCAGCCAAAGCCCATGAATGCCATTCTGCTGGGCCAGGCGAGACAGAAAACAGATTCCTTTCTCTGCCTTTTGGCCGCTCTTCAAGGAACCTGTTTGTACAAAGCCCTCTGTAATTATATGATTATTCATTAGAGATTAAACAGAGACCATGGTGCTCATCTGGAGCAGGCCATGGGTTGGTAACAAATCTGGCTATGACCTACTGGACCAGATGTTTTGTTGTTGCTACCCAGGCTTCATTTCACACATCAGTAATGAATCTGGCCCAGTGACCGACATCTTGATTGAGGCTTCATGTGCAGTTCAGGGGATTAAACTTCTTCCGTAGATGCATCTCTCTCTCTTTCCTCTCTCATTCACATGCAGTGACTCCTTCCCAAGTTCAGAAGTCAAATAGATCTGGAACCAGAGGGGAAAGTGAAAATACAACTGCCAACAGAGCCAGAAGAGAAAAGACCTCAGCCTTCACAGTGGACAGGAAAATGGATTTTTGGAGTTAAAAAGAGGTACTGCAGAATCTGTCAGTACCTTCCATAGCCTTATAGGAATCAACAGTTAATAAGATATAAAGAACAGATGCTCTGAGACATATTTATTCTGAGGATTTTTAATTGCTCCTACCTATAAATGTGGTAAAAAAGTAACAGTATGAAACTTGCACTCTTAATCATCAGATTGTTTTGTATCGGATTGCTAATGACTCATCACCAGGATTTTATAAACGTTTCACTTCTTAATTCTGTTAACCCTGATCAGCCAATACAGCTTTGGCACAGCAAATTGATGCTAGTCTGAGGGGAAAAAATAATATTAAAAACTACTACTACTACCAATAGTCTCCTAAGTTCCGGATGTTTTTCCCAAGACAACGGCACGGGAACCAGCAGGGGTTTAGTCTGACTCGGGTTGGATGGCTGGTTACAGGAATTATCTTTCTTCCTTCATGGCCCTAGAACTGACATTTGCAGAACTTGGAGAACAAGGAGAGAAACACACTCACTTCTGGGCTGCTGCCTTTAACACAGGCAGATGCAGAAGCTGTGGTCTAATACTGATACTTTTCCTTTTTCCTGAGCACAGGTCATGCTGATCAGGAGAAGCAGCAACATGAACTCATCTCAGCATAGCAGTCTATAAGCCCAGGTGAGATACCTTTGCTCCTTGTGCAACTGTTCTGCAAGAAAAGGAAGATGGTTTCACTGCACCCAGTTGTTCAGCTTTGGCCTTCTCATCAAACCCCCATTGCAGGTCCCGCAGGCCGAAATCTACCCACATAGATCACTCAATTGCTTTCTGTGAAGTTATCCTTTAAGTTGGACTGACCTCATTATTTTTAGTATGGTCTCTATATGGTAATAGATGCTCCTCTGGTCATTGGTGGTCCTGCCTCCACTACAGAGGATAGTATTAGCCAGGTTTAAAAGCTGATTCCCCTAGAAAGCAAGAAACTTTCCAACATCAGTGCCTCCTACCAGAAAAATCTCATTATTAGGGGCTGACATATAAACCCAGCAGAAAGCTAGAGGCATTTTCTAAGTGAATTCCCAGCACACAAGATTGGCAACAGGCAAGGACAAGCTTCTCAAAACATGTGTGAACCCCAGGTCCATAAACACTGCGAGCTGAGCTATGCATTGCCCCCAAGCAGAGGGCACCAAGCTGTAAACACAGAGCGAGCCACGGCTTGAGCACACACACTTCACCCTCGTCTCTGCCCAGCCAAGCCACCAAAGAAGGACCCAGTTGAATGTCCTGCTACCCTGGCCATAAAGGCATTGAGTGTCAGCCTCCCTCAGGAACCCAGCCAGAGGAAAGGGTTAAGGGGCCTGCCCTCACCTAGATGGGAAAGATCTCTGCCAGTTACACTACCTGGTCTGCTGGGATCAGATAAGGGAGAAGAGATGGCAGAGAAGACAAAGGAGCTGAAGATGATGGCAGTAAGTGCCAGATGCCCCAGGGCAAGCAGTAGAGAAGAGAGGACCTGGGAAAGAGCAGTGAATGCAGAGGATGTCCATGAATGGCAAAGTCTGGAGCAACCAGAGAGATGAAACCCTGTCTGGCAACATTGCGAGTGACCTGAACTCGGGTGGAGCTGCCCTTAATCCCTGTTTTACACCCACCTGAAGCCTCAAGAAGCTGACTTGCCCCTTGTTTTTAATGCTAAACCTGGGTCTGGTGGAGATATAGTGCTGGCAAGGATACCCAGAGCGTGTCTGTGGGTTCAGAGCCATGGGGACGGAGCTTTGACAGGTCCATGAGCCCGGCTGAGCTCAGCCCTTATTAACCTAAGACCCTGACAGCGGAAATAAAGGTGAGAAAGCAAGCTGAAGAATGCAGAGAGATCCCACTGTGAACAGGCTTCTTACTGCTGTACAAAAGGAAAAATCAAGCAGCATCTCTGTGCCATCCATCAAAATTGCAAGAAAAGCCAGAAACTCTCTAAATCAACCTGTGTTGTTCAGTCTCCTCTCCGATTCTGGGAGAGACCCAGAACACTTGGGTACAGGCTGCAGCACAGCTCCTGCTCCACACAGCCCTGTTGCTGGTCACCTCCAAACACCAACCTCCTTTGACTGAGACACAACCCTAGCATAGAGAGATCTAAAATAGTACATAAAGCATCTAGAAGTTCCTTTATATACACCCACAGGCAAAATCTGTATTGTTCTCCATCCTGAAATGGCTGAACTCTTCTGAAAAAGGAATAAACAAGATTTTTCATGTCACTTCATTTTTTGGGCTAGATACAACTCTTCTAAAGTCAAAGCAAGATATTAATCTCAGGGAAGCTGGATAAGGAGATCCCCACTGACAGGGAAAGTCACATACCAAGTCTCCCACCATGCACAACTCATCAGAATTAACCTAAAGGTGACTGTAAAGCCTGAACCATATAGCAGCTCTGCCAGAAAGACATCTTGGAGAGAGAGAATTTAGTTTTCTGCTGTGCAGCATCTGCTCCAGACTTTGACACCCCTCTTAAATGTCCATCTTCCCCCCAGCCATCTGCACCACAATCCATTGTTCCCCTACCACTTTTTCAATGGATGCACTGCCCACAGCACTAAGGAGTACAGGGTGTTCTGCCAACAAACAGATGCTTTTGAGCATTCATACTTGTGAAGATGCAATGCCTTCCAATTGCTGGGTCCCCACCTCTTATTATCCTAGCAGAGCGCACCCTTACAAGAGTCCCAGCTGTGGCTTCTGTGGGACTATTTGGGAAATATAGTCAATGGGTTGGAAACCAGAAGTTGGCAACCAGTGCTCTCTAGGAGGATGATCTCATGGCTATACTTTTCCACCAACTTAGGTTTAATCCAGAGAAGCACAGAAGTTGCAGGCTATCAGAATCCAGCCCTTCTTTTGACCAAGAGGCTTCCTTTTATGGGTTCAAATTGGTGCAATGGAGTTTCTCACTGCACCTCTACTCATCCTACTGAAGCCACAGCACAACCAAAGGGTTCCCCAAAAGAAGGGCTTCTGAATACACTGTTGTAACAGTAGCTATACCCTACCTGGCCAGCTCCCCAGTTTCCTTGTTGTCCTCCCACTGCTTCAGACCAAAGGAGGTGCGAGAGATAAAAAGTCTAAATTTTTGAGACTTCTCCTAAAGGCACTGGGTGGGCACACACGGTCCCTTGTCAAAAGTCCAAGGTTTAAATGCCTAAATTGGATGGATCTCAGTGGGAAATCAGGTGCTTAAGTAGTAGGGAAGTACTAAAATACCTTTTTATTTTTTTAAGGTAAAATGCTCACGCTCATTTTGAGCATGTTCCAGCCAAGCAGGACTTGGATAGGTGTCACCAAGGCACAGCAATAGCATCAGCAAGAACCACACCAGTGTCGTCTTTCCAGCTGCCAGGTTGTGATGTGGCTCTGCAAGCAGAGTGTGCTGCTACCCCACCACTCCTCTTTTCTTTCCTCCAGGAAAAATCCACTGAGCAACACACCTGGTGAGCTGCAGGAAGATTTTTCAAGGTCAGGCACATCCCACAGTACATCTGAGCTGATGCACCAGGTCAGCAAGCTAGTGCTGGTCAGTGAAAGGCTGTGCATCTGCCAAGTGAAAGGCCATGCCCTTCCCCCAAAACAAGCAGTAAACCAAAAACAGAGGTGTCACCCCAGCCTCAGGGAGCTCCTGGGAAGCAGGAACAGACCTGCTGAACCATAGACAAAGCCAGGATGGTCAAGATCCCCAACAGCACAGGACAACCAAGATGACGGTCACATCAAACCCTGGTTTGACCTCCCGCTCACACCAGACAAAGGTGCACATTAGGAATTAGTACCTACCATGCAGATTTGCACTTCTCCACAGCAGAAGGCCAGGAAGAAACATCTACCTGCTTCCTCCACACACTGCCCCAGTAGCCAACCTTTGAAATCATAGCAAGAATAATTTGGTGGAACTCCAGGTACTCCAGTAGTGAGGAGGAAGGATCAGGAAGGCTGTTTACTCTGGGCCTGACAACCTCTACACCTTCCCAGGGAGCCCCTCAGAACCAGCGAACCTCCTTCTATCGTCCGGTGATGAAGAGGTACACCAGAAGAGGTAATGAAGAACACATCATGTTGAAACACCATAGATGCTCCTCTGCAGTTCCATGGCTGCTGAAATTATTAAGATCAAAAAACCTGAATATTTATTTTTTGAAGCTTTAAATGTTCAAGAAAAGAAGTGAAAGAAAGCTACTGGTAAGGAACATGCTGGGACAGTGTTTGGGGCAGCACAGAGTCGCCCTGCAGGAACCCACTTCTGCCACTCCAGAGTGCTTTTGGAAAGGAGAGGAGGGCCAGTCACTTGTAAGCCTGATGGCCTGTTCCTTGCTTTGGCCAAAAATCTAGCAGTACTTGAGGCAGCACAGTGGGCGGAGACATGAAAGTAAAAGAATTCTTTACTGTGAAGGTGGTGAGACTCTGGAAGATGTTGCCCAGAGAAGTTGTAGATGCCCCATCTCTGCAAGTGTTCAAGAGCAGGTTGGATGGGGCTTTGAGCAGTCTGGTCTAGTGGAAGGTGTCCCTGCCCATGGCAGGGGGATTGAAACTAGATGATCTTTGAAAATCTCTTCCAACCCAAACCACTCTATGATTTGAACAAGAGGGGACTGATATTTGCTTCTAGCATTACAGGTAAAAGGCACAATGGACCCAAGTCTTATAGCTGAGTTTAAGACAGGGCAGATGACCATAAAGTATCATTTCCCTTATGCAGGAAATAAGGCATATGCCAAGGCCTGCTCAGCCTTGAAAGGTGAAAGCTGGTCCCTGGTGATCGCTGACAACTCTCCATCTGCCGCTCCACTGGCAAGGCAGAGCCGCATTGCCTAAGGGGCAGTGAGGGAGCTGGCAGCAGTGACAGGTTCATCCATTCCAGCAGAGCAGACTCTAGTTGGCCTGCTGGGACCTGGGCTCCAGAGCCAGACACATGGGGACCACAGGGCAAAGTTCAGGATCACCCAAGCTTTGTGTTCACCTCTGCAAGAAGACAGGCCAGATGTGGAGGCGATTCATGTTCCCAAACCTGGCCACTCCAGCTCAGTAAAAGAATCAAATGCATCTTGTGCAGGATGTGTTCTGCCACTTCCTCCCCTCGCTGTACTCACTTTTGGTCTTGGGGAGAAACCTCTAAGGTCTCCCTCCTACCTGGTCTCTCTTTCAATTCAATGCCTAAGCCATAGTCATTTCTGAGGTTGGACTAAACACCTTTCTTTGCCCTGTTGGTTAAGAAATTCCACTGCTCTGGATTGCAGTTAAATGCACAGAAATTGGGAAAAAAACATTCCCTCTGGATTTCAATCATTTCCTTTCTTAAAGTGATTGCAAGAGAGTCAAGATAATAAATCCCCAACATCCCAGAGCTGGAATTTCAGCCCAACCCGTCACCTTGCTCTAGGAACTGATATTCTCAACACCAAAAGTTCCCAGTATCACACTTGCAACGGAGCAGAGCGCAGACACCCCAGACCAGTGAACTGAAACCAGACTGCTGAACCAAGCACGGTACTACTTTCAGCATGAAGCAGTCTAATCAGCACTGCACATGCACATTAACGTCTTATAATTCAATTATCTTCAAAGTTAAACCTATGGCAGGTTTCCTTTACACTGTATAGAGAGGAGGCCAGGAATTACCTGAAAACCAAACAGTTCCCAGCAAACAGAGAGGACTCACAATAGCTGATGGGTATCCAACGGGTCTTCACATTCTTTCTGGCCAAGCAGATTTGTTTGGTCTCCTTTTATCTTGGTCCACAGTGAGCTATCCTACATCAAATCAGTATGTCAGGTGGAATCTGGATGTGTTTTGAAATGATGTTAGGCATGTTTTGGGTGTCAGGTAGTTTGGCAGTAAATACTATTTCACTATAGGAATCATCTTTTCCACTAATTTTATTTAAGACCTGGTTCCTCTGCTAGCACAGGCCTCAGTACCTGGCCACTTCTGTTGACTGTTGCAGTTACAGTGCTCTAACATAGCTCAATCCAAATTATTTGTTTCACAGCTCAACATAAAATTTCAGTTAAATGTTAACCATCCAAATAGCCTGAAGAACCACTCTGGGCTATTAGTTACTGATCTCTCAGGAAAAGCACACAGAGAGGACCAGATTGCTCAAGCTAATTACAATTCATTATAAAAATTCACTCCCCAGCCAGGCAGGTTTAGAGAGAGAATACACATTTTTCCATATCACAGGTATCACACCCTTGTTGTAAAAACAAACCATGACGTAAGTGTAAATGGAGCGATTCCAGCTCCCTGTGCCATGCCAAACTGGGAGGGATTTCAAGCAGCAATGTGTTACAGGCGAGGCAGCTGGGGTGCACTACCCTCTAGTGTACACCTACAGCAGTGCATGCCTGTTGCATGCTGCACAGCATCTCAGTTGGTATCATTCAGACAGCAGACAGTATAAAAATGATGACAATTAAAAAAAGAATTCTCTTACACAGTCCAGCTGTACTTCACCTGGTAGTCGTGTTGCAGGTCAGTACCAACTAATACAACAGCATCTGGAGGAGCAGAAGAGAGTGAGCTCCTCCAGGCAGGAACCCCAGAGCAGAATCCAGAGACATCCTGGCCCTGGACCAGGCAGAAGGTGAGCATCCTGCACACAGCTGCAGCCAGCTCCTGCCACAGGTTGTGCTGAAGGTTTATGCATACAACAGGCGTCTGTGTAATTTCCAGCACTGCAGTGAAACCATTCTCATCTCAAAGAACAGAAGCAGACCAAGATGTTCACTACTAAAACAATGTTTTCTGAAAACCGTCTCTCCTCTTATCACATCTTTGTGCAGAAGGCAGGCCATAAGAGCATGGACTGGCAGCCACTCCCACTCTCCACTGCCCACCAATCTCCCCTCCTCAGCCAAAGCAGCCACCAGCACAAGTAATGGCCAGTTTCTGCTCTGGGATTCGATTTCCTTGTGCATCTACAAACCTAGAAAAAAATCACCAGCATGCATCTCAGTATGGTGGGTACAGGCTGAAACACAGGAGGTCTTTCTACCAAGTAGTAAATCACACAGTCAGCCTGGATTAAAATAAGTTCATGCTGCAGGAGAGTACCAAGTCAGCACGTGGTATAAGGGAAACCTTTAGTGACAGAGAGAAGCATGAGTAGCTTCATTGCGAAAGGTTCGCCAGCAGCGTGGGATGTTATTTTGTGTAAGTTACCATGACAGTTTAAATGGTTTAAAAACAAAACTACGCAAGAAAGACCCAACTGTTATACCCAGTTCCTGTTTCCAACAGATCTGATGCCAGAAACGCCGAGAGCCTGCCAAAGGCAGTATGAACACCAGGAGATAAGGGTGCACAAAGGCAGCATGGACTAGAAGACAGTGCCCTTGTCTCACACACAAACCTAACCCACCCTCCCAGTTCTCCCACAAGATACAGACAAGTCCCTGCGCAAAAGGAGAAATAAAGCACCTAGGCAATGAAGAGAGGCAACACTTTCCTCATGCAGCACTTGAGAACTC
This sequence comes from Scopus umbretta, assembly GCA_013400535.1. Classification (NCBI taxonomy): domain Eukaryota; kingdom Metazoa; phylum Chordata; class Aves; order Pelecaniformes; family Scopidae; genus Scopus; species Scopus umbretta. The sequence goes on from VZTL01007242.1 coordinate 17,798, forward strand.
AGGAGGAAAAAAAACATGCAAAGAGGGAGTCAGCAGCTTTGGGGAAGGACTTCCACCTCTACTTAACCAGCATTTGTTTCTTTCTCTTCTTTGGACACAGCTTCAGAAAATGGAAAAGTCTCATCAGTATGATTTGGCACTGGGAGTGCTCAAGTCCCAGGAAACAAGGGGTGATGGGGAAAAAAATACCCATCATATGCAGAAACATGATGGAAAAGAAAGTGACAGGGCACGGCCAGCATGGATGGGTAAATTCCAAGGGTTAATTGTGCCCGACAAACCCAATAACCTTCTACAAAGAGGTGTCTGGCTTGGTGGATGGGGGGAGCGCAGTGGGTAGCTTACCCTGACTTTAAACGGCTTTTGGCACAACTGTCTGAAGAACCCACATAGCCAAATCGTTTTGAAAACAGTTCAGACAGCTGCACGGAAAACTGGCAGGACACTGGGCTCAGAGCGTTGTGATCAACAGCACAAAGCCCATCTGGCAGCCTGTCAGTCATGGCATTCCTCAAGGGTCATTAACGGGGCTAATATTGCTTAATGCCTCCATTTACTACCCAAAACCAGAACACGCCCTCAGCAAGTTTGCAAATGATACCAAGTTGCAGGCATGGCTGATGCACTGGGCAAGGCTGCTCTTCAAAGGGACCTCCCTCCCTCAACTGGCTGAAGAAACGGCCTGACAGAAACCTCATGAAACTAAACAAAGGAAAATACAAATTCCTGTTCTTGAGCAACCTCATCGAGGTTGGCCCTGCTCTGAGTCAGGCAGTGGACCACAGAGCCTCAGAGGCGTCTTACTACCTGAATTATTCTGCGATTCAGAGTAATTAATTGTAGGTGGCTTCCTGCTTCCAGAGGATTGGCAAGCTTCTTTTCAGGCATATTGCACCTGCTGTGTAAAATCCATTGTAAACTCATAAAACTATCCTCTCATGCCCATCTTCCTGCACACTCTACCTGAGGCTTACACTAAGGCAGCAATAAAAGCAGAACAGGAATTAACTGTAACAGTACAGACAGTGACACAAATGAGCCATGAATAGGCTGGTTTTAAAAAGACAGAATTGCACTCCACCTACACTCAAACCCTATCGTCACTTGGGAACTTGCTAGTCTTGGTTTTCTTCATTGCCTCCTGGACTCATTTCAAGCTATTCCTTTGGAGAAAGGTGGGGAGAAAACGAGAGAGAATGATTCAATTTCTGGTCTTCTTTCTAAGAGCCTAGCTGAGAAGATGGCTGTTCACTGCTTCTTGGTCTAGTGACAGTTGTGGACATCTCTGACTAATGCAGCATGTCTTATCATATACCAAAAGAGCTAGAATCTCAAACAGGAAATTGTATCAGTGGAGCTTATCTCCTCTGGCATTTCCTTCTGTTGAGCTTCTTCTCCAAATACCCAGAGGAGCAAACTAAGTGCCGAGGAAAGCTATGGTTAGCCTTCAGGAGTTCACACTACCTGCTCAACCATAATGGAGTTAAACACTCATTTATCAGTTCTCAAAGTAGAGTTTAAAAATACAAGATGACAAGCTTAAAAATATGCATTTTCTTTTTGAAAAAAAAATGTACAGTCAGATTTTAGGTGGACCTACAAGAAGACACTCAGCTATCTTTAAGAAAAGTAAACCTTTGCAATGCACTGCATTTCTAACCAGCAAGAGCCAGTGAGTTGGGTAAACTGCAGTGTTTCCTGAAAGAGCTTCAGTGGCTTTTTTTTGTCTCCACCCTGTAGGCAGAGACACTTGAAAGGCAGTACAGTGCCTTCACGCTGCAGAGCACTAGGTTAGTCCTCCTGTCTCTTGCACTACAGACATAGCTCAGCGTGAGGCTGGTGTGGGCACAGTGGGCAAGGGGAGTTCCATGGAGGGAGTCTCCGTCACTTCGGCTGGACTTGGCTTGCGAAGCGACAGTTTCTCAGTGAGTTGGTTATAAAGCTCCTTCACAGCTTCCCCACCCTGCAGAATGAGAATTAGAGAAGGGAAAACCGAAGAGTCATACTTCATTCTAGCTGCTACTAGCTAGAACACTAAGTATGCAATTACCCTGTGCATTTCAACACAAACCAATACAGAAAGAGGACATTACAAGGTAATTAAGACACAACTTGGTATAGTTGGAAAGCAGAGCTCATGTTCCATTAAGTAGTGTCTGGAAAGGCAGCTGCTTTCATTTGCAATTAATTTTCCCTTTCTCATGCTTTCCTTCTTACCTGTTTGGTAGGTTCCAAAGCCTTCTGGAGAGACTCTAATTTGGCAGGTGCCACTTTGTGATGCAGATGAAGCAGCAGTCTTAGCACATGTCTATGTACGTTCTCTTTTCTGCAAAAAGCAATTTTAAAGCAGAGTAACTGATATAAACAAACACCATCTTGAGAAGAAGAAAGTTACAGCAACAGTACCAGAATAATTCACACACCCACAGACTGGCAGCTTTGTTATAATTTTCCAAAACACCTGAGAATTGTAGCCTGCATGCTACAAAACACTAACCCTGCCTTAGACGTTCAAGCAAATCATGTAATTATTCAACAGGAGTGGACTAACTGTAGCAAACATGAGGAAGGAGGGGGAGATTTTAAGCACAGACCGTAGCACGTGGCAGCAGCCAGGGTCTCTGTTGGACTGGCCATATGCACATGCAGGAGGATATTTGTCCCTCCGTATGTGTGGAGGAAGTGGTAGCAGCCGCAGCACATGCTGCTAAGCCTGAACAGCAGTTCTAATCACTTTTGGGGAAGCCTCCTGGAGGTTAGATCTGGTCTGCAGGCCACCAGTTGAACCACACCAACTTAACAGAATTAACAGATACAGATTTTCTGTGTGCAGCTGATACTGCAAAGAGCTGAAGTTAATTCTTCACATTCACAGCTACTGCAAAGCACAAAGGATACAGTATTTTGCAACTTCAGCTTACAAATAATGAATTACAGTTTAGGCAATAATTTATAGTCAACACTTAACAATTTTGCTGATAAAAACTTGTTCACAAAATATAAGCCTTTCCTTAAAGAAAAACAGCACCAGACTAATATTTCAACTGTATGTGGAGAGTTTGCTGAACTATTAAACTATAGTGCAAAGAAGTATAACCTCTCTCAGCTATCCCATAAACTCACTTCCCCTGAGAAAAAAAATCAGATTTACCTTGAGCAGGCAGTGAGAAAGAAGCCGTCGAAGAGACTGGTGCAGAACTCCTCAAGTGCAAATTCATCACCCAGCAGCGTGAGGTTACCAGTAAGCAGATGCAGAAAAATATCACTGAAGGCCAAGTCACTAAATGTCTCAACTATACAACATGAAAAGGAAAGAGACTGAGACTGACAGGGATGTGCCAAAACCTGACTACACAGCAGATGTTCCTGCTGAAAACTTAGCAGTGAGATTTCCTTAGTGGCTTTTAAAACAGGTAGTCCAGGCAGATGGCTTTGATCTTCCAGACATAGAAGACTAGGAGCAGAGGGGTGAGAAGAATATGTAGAAAGCCCGTGTCTCCACCAAGGCTGAAGTCACAGAGCAGCTTGCTCCTGCCAAAACCAAAGTCCCCTACTATCCTTCCTCACTATCCTCTGTTCATGGCCACATCCACCTCCTTGCACTTCTCAGACCCCATAGGGAGCAGATACAAATCTCTAACCAGTACAAAACTCACCCATGTAAGTGAGCTGACAGTTCAGGAAAGGGTTCAAAGAACACCAGAGCTGGAGGGAGAGGGTGGGAAGTGAACCCCCCACACCATTATTGGGAGCTGCAATTCCTAAGATTGCTTCAGAACTCTCATGCAACTTACCCCAGAGAAGTCAGTGAAGAAGGTGATCCCAGGGAAGAATTTAAGGCTGTGTTTGGTCCTGTTTTGTTACAGGTTTTTTCACCACACAAAGCCAAGTCCCAAGAATTTCTGGCCACACGCAATTACTATGAGCAGTGGCAGAATTAAGTCATCTGCTCTTTTATCTTTCAGATTCATTCCAAACAGTTCTCAGCTAATCCCATTGTTAATACAGCCTTTGATCTAAGGAACTACTGACCTTCAGTCACTATCTCTAAATTCTTGGATCAGCAGAAAGGTATCTGAATTTCAGACAAAAACAAACACTTCTGCAGGGCCTTACAACACCGGAAAAGCCAAAGGCAGAACATTACATCTTTGACTCTGAAATCACTTTCACTCCAGGTTTACTTGCCTCCTGGGGTGCCCAGTACAAAGCAAACAGCTATACAATAGAAGATGAGACAAAAACTTACCTAGTGCTGGCAGGAGCCTAAGGAAAGCATTCTTGTTCCTCTGTTTAGTGATATGAAGAATGTAATACAGCCCAATCTCACAAGCTATTCTGTTCTCCTGCAAGAATCTGTTACAGCAGAAGTAACATTTCTTAATCAATAAAGCTGAAACAGACTTTTTTGTTTTTTTTAAAAAAGGAGGTTTAAAAAACTGTTGGATAGCAATCAAGTAGTTACAGCAGTGGCTAACGTCAAACCCACTGAAGAGCAGTTACTCAGTGGCTGAATAGATGATCATCACTATGTTCACTACCACGGTCCAGAATAATTTGCCATTCAGCAAACACTGCACTGTCTCACAATCAGTTGGCTTTGATTGTGAACATTAATAATTGTATTAATGATAAAAGTGTTACTCAAAATGCGTTTTAGAAGAAGTCCAAACACTCAAAAATTATACGAAGTCCAATAAGGTTTTGTTTTAGTTTCCCAAAGGTCAAATATCAACATTATCATAGAGGAGAGTACAACCACCAGGATACAGTACTCCAGATTCTGGCACACAGATAAGAATTGTGCTGGAAATTAGTGCAAGATCTGAATATAACATAAAACCTCTGCGTGCTCTGTATCTTTTTGACGTCCCTGGATTGATAGGTTATCAACAGAGAATGAGTGTCTCTGTGACAAAAATGCCAACTTTACCATTTACAGTAGCACTCTTCAGAACCAAGCATGGGCACTCAGCCAGCTGCACCCAAATATCACTCAAACACTCATCATTCACTGCCTGGGAAGCTACACAAGCAGCACATTTGAAAGCAGTAATACCAAATACTTTCATACTCAGTCTGCCAAAAGAATGATCATTTCAAGAAATATTATTTTATGTAGATAAATTTTATTTGAGGAATCACAGTAGAAACCTCTTCTGCTAAAGGAAAAGTTCAGGCTTGATTAACGGGGACTAAATCTTACCCCAAGAAAGTCTTCACTTTACCACATACAGTATTTTTTCCTGTCAGTGTTGGCTGGCTCCTTGATGTTTTGCTTTGGTAAGAAGACTACACGTACAAAGTCAGTAAGGCAGATTACGTACTTGGTGAAAGCTTCAGGAATGGTGCTGGGGTAGGGAATTGGTCCCTTCTCCTCTGAGGGCAGTTTCTGATCTACATTGAACATGTGGTCATCCACCACAAAGGACATCAGCATAGGCAAGAACTTCGTGATCAACTCAGCTTCCTTAAAGGGATGGAAGAACAGAGGGAAAATAACAATGCTTTCGTCAATCGGTTCATGCCACCTAATGGTCCTAGAGTGCTGTAACAAATAGTGAGGCAATATTATGAGCTCCATTCTACACTTAGGAAAACAAGGTTTCAGACATCCAGTTCCAGTCAAAATTCTTGAATAATTCCCTTCCACGTGTTCCACTGGTAATTAGGAAAACTGTACTTCATCTACAGAAATACTCCTGCTCAAATTCTTTCTTTTGACAATTATGTGGCATTTCTTCTAAGATACCTTTTCCAATACTGCTGCAAGCACTGCATGTTAAGGATGGTAAAAAACTGCTTTTATCAACAATTACAAATCATTTTTTCATTCCCTAAACTGACAGGGATCAATGTATAGCTAGAATAGCAACAATAAAGAGCACCTCCTTGGACAACCTATGTTGTATCAGAGTCACAGAGTGGGAGGTTACAGCTTGTGGCAATCACAAGTAAAACAGATTTTAAATACAGATTTGGAGATTGCCTTTAAGAAAAATGTTCACAATTTCTTCCTAAGCAATTCACGAAAGCACCTCCACAAGTCAAATCACAGTGCTACTCCTGGGGTTTTGGTCACCCTCACTGTTACAATCCAAGTATTAATGCACACCCTTCCTGTGGTAAAGTTACATGTGCCATCAGCCAGTAATATATATTTTGGAGACTTCAAATGTCGTCCCTAAGTAGACATTTGCTTCTTTATAGTTCAGAACAGAAACAGCAAATTTGTCTTGAGAAACAGTCCCGCTGTGCAACACCATGGTTAGCCTTCCTGCCATCAGCTGAACATATCTACTCCCAAACTACACTGTAGGGCTGCCAACAATACCGGGCAAAGTATTTCCAAAGCATGGAAAGATTGCAGCTGAATGTGGCACTACACAAAACTGCTACAACAGACAGCCGGAAGGGAAAAACATTTTTCCAGTCAATGAAAAGCTGCTACACTGCTACCAGAGTTTCAGACCTGCCTCTCAAACCCTGCTTTCCTCAGACAAGATGTGTTTTACAAACTTGTCGGTTATGTAGAAGTTCCCAGGAACAATGAGCAACCAGTGCAGAATTTAATAGGGGTACAGTCTGATTTTAAAACAGTAAGGGCCAGGCATTCATGTAAATAAAAAAGCAGGTAAATGAAGCTTACACTTGAGCTGCTGCTCTGTGACCACTTACATGTTTTTTCCAAGAAAGCTATGATGAGAGGTTTGCAGAATGAACGTTAAATCAGGGATGCAATAAAATAATAAACAAGCCTAAATTAGTTTAATTAAATGCGTTAAATTCTAAACATCAAAATGGCTCACCAGTTTTGGTTCCTTGAAGACTTGACTGTCAATCATGTCCCAGGCCCCCTGTCCCAAAGACAGCATCCTAAGGAGCAGCAGCAGATCTGGGCTTTCCTCGAATTTTAAGGAGAGAAGAAAAACAGCTATTTTGATCCTCACAAGTTGCATGTCTAGATATTTATTCGGAAAGAGTGGTTTACATTCAAAGCTCTCCTGGATTAGCAGCTTTATCAAAGACTGCTAGAGGCATTCAGTTCTCCAATTTAATTAACAACTTGATTCCTCAAATGGGAGGAATTCCTCAAGTAACAGACACACCTGAGGGTTTGTGGGTTTTTGTAACATTTTACAATGCACCAAGAAGTATGCAGCTGATCTGATCACAACATTGTTTTTAAATGTGTCCAGCCAAATTACTATACTGAAATATAATGTGTAACAGGACAAATCAAGTCATCTCAGCAGAAGTAAAAAAGACAAAGTGTGTGTAAAAATGACAATGTTTTTTCATTCATATTGGGCCCTGAAACCAAAACAATTTTCAGTCTTAAAACTCTCATGAAGAAGTTATTCAATCCAACAATAAAATTTAACAACTCAGGGATAAAACCAGCAAATGCCTCACACTGTTCAGACACCTGTAAGGCTACTCTCCTTTAACATTTAAGCACCTCCTGCACACACTACTTGCAGGAACTGTATTGTATCGCAGCCAACAGACCAGAACAGTGTAAACTAATCCATCACCTTTACTGTGGCAGGAAAATGCTGTTAGACAAACTGATGGAAGGACAAAGCAGGAAGGCACATATTCTATATATGGTTCTATATATCCATTGCTGTTAGGATAGAATGAGCCATTGCAAAGAATTTGTCGTCAGTTCGGAAAGCTCCAAAAGGCCCATCTCCTGCAGAGCTCTAAGGTATGCGTTACAAATGGATAGGCAGCATCACGTTTCCCTTATTTCAGTTTACACATGCATTTGAGAACTTAAATCATAGTTCTTCTACAGTGCCAGTCCTCTGTTGATGAATGCTTTGCAATTAAGACTACAGTTCCGATTATGTACACAAGCTGCGACACTCACCCTGGGTAAGGTGTCCTGCCCAACCAAGTCTTGCAGGTGCCTTATGGTACTCAAGGCTAAGGTGTTAATGGCAAAGGGATCACACAAGATCATTGATAAGTCCCTGAGAAGAAATAAAAATCAAATACTTGTCATACATAACAAACAACCATACTGTACAGTTCCATATCCAGCTGTAAGACACTAGCTTCTTGAGAACATGTGTTTCATTGGAGTAAGATGTTTGAGCCTACTCTTTGTTGTCATCCTGTCAAGTAGCAGATGTTAACACAAAGTAGCGTCTGTGTGTACACTGTATTTTTAGGAACACACACACACTGCAAGACACACGGCAAGTACCAATACCCTTACTACGATAATGCAAAACTTGAATTTCTGTCTTTTGTCACCTACAGGTGTCCACCTGATGAACCTTCTCCTGCCTTGTAAAAACACCATGAATGTTATTTCTTTGACTTGAAAAAGCATGTTATCTGACACAATTATTAAAGGTCTTCTGCACAGAAATCAATCAGGAGATCTTCCATAGTCAGTTACCAGGCCACAGGAGTGACTCAAGGGTGGTAACTTAAGCAGTACAAGCTATGTCACCAGAGCACGCCTGGCTATGCCCTAGTGCATTAATGCTCATGAATGTGCTGGATTTGACTGCACAGAAGAGCTACTGGCTGTAGCTGACTCTAGGGAAGAACTGACACCTATAATACATGTTAGATGTTGTGACTGCCAGGAACTCATTTTCAGTTTCTCAATAAACAGCTCAAGTGCCTTACCCTAACACTTGTTCTTGTCCTTTCTTCACTCCATCCAGAAATCCTTGCAATTCCCGAGCTCTCTTGTTGTCCACAAACTTCTCCCGAATGCAAGCATCAAGGCACCATGTGAACTGTTACAAAAAAGGAGAGCGCTTTATGAACCACAGCAACTCAGTAAACCAGCAACAAAATATAAAATGTCAGAGAATGAATGACTTCTAAATATCTGTAATTAATACATTTTATTGATATACTTAGGTATGGTAGCAAGCTGGTCAGAAATACTCCAAAAGTAGGTCAGAGATACCAACGTAAGTTAACCTGGTGTCACTTTCTCCCCTCCCAATAAAGGCATTCTCCAGCAATTAAGGAAGAAGCATGTATAAAATATACTGCTGCCCAGCACACCTGATCAATGTGGATTTACACAAGTAGGAGGCTCACACAAAAGCAGCATCACTTAGCAATAATAATATGGAACATTTTTGCCACTGCAATACCACTCTCACCCTCTAAGTAGGGGATATCAACAGTGGGGGTGCTTCTGCTTTAGAGCTGTATTACCAAAACAGACAGTTAAAAATGAAATGTTTTGTCTGACCTAAAATTAAGGGCTTTTTTTCCCCTTTCAGAAAACAACATATATTTTCCCCCTACATTTCAGCTGTCAAAACAGCACAACTGGTTGAATTTTATGGAATGCTTTCATCATGGCTTCCTCTCCTTGCAGCAGGCACTGCATTTTGCAGCGGCAAAATGAGGTCACTGAAAATGATCTGCAACTTGAACAAGAATTGTCCTTTTTATTCAGTCACTGTCTGTATATTGATTTGGGGATTCTTGATCAGAAGACATTAAAAAACATGCAGTAACATCATCACTCGAGGACATATTCTCTATAGGCTGAATACACATAAAATTTAGCAATTTAAGAGAAAGCAACCTTAAGAGAAAAAGCTTTGTTCTAGATCAGAGTGATGCTGACCGCAGACAAAGGACCAGTAACAAGATCCTGGTGTGACATTAACAACACATCTGTTACCCCCCAGCATTTTAATAGTTTAATGTTCTCTTATAATTCAAGATCCAAAGTATTTAACGTTACACATACTCTGTCAGCAAACTGTGTATCACACCAGGCACAAGAGGGAGGGAAGCAAGATTTGATTGAGAACCTGGGGCTAGCTAATGTTTTTGATTATTTTTTGCAGCATCTACATAGGTTGGATTAGACATTGTTTTTAACACTGCACAAGTACCATAAATTTGAATGATTTATGAGTTATGAAATGAAAGCAAGCTGCTGGTTAACCAAGATGAAATTTTCACCTGAAGTTCCAAGGAATATAAGATGACTTTTGGATTCAAGGTCTGAACTCTCTTCACAGAGAGGAGTCATCTTCTCTGAGCTGAAGTCCTGCAGCGCAGCAGGTATGTACAGGAGTGGGCAAAACAGAAAAATCTCCAGTAATACTCCTATCTGTCCCACACGATTAATACCTTATGACAGGGGTCAACGGTGCAGATTTCACTAATTTCCAGGTCATGCAGCGACATCAGTAGCTCTGCCCGTAGCGTGCAATAATGAACATTCCTTGTCCGAAGGAACAAGGTTCTCAGAAACTGCAACACCATATCATAGAGCTTCACGTTCTTCCCAATCATCTGGGTCAGCTTCTGAACCACCTAAACTCGAAGTGAAAAAAATGTGCACTCAGTACCAAGAGAGACTGTTATTTCACACACACAAAATGTAAATTAATTCTTCTAACATGATTTATCAAGATTGAAACATCCGTGTTGGCAGGAGTTCCTGAAAAGGAACTATTTTACACCACGACTTCCAAGAGCATGTGTTCAAAAGATGTTCACCAAATCTTTCATAGCCGTAATGAAAGAATAAAGAATGTCAATAAAAGGCTCTTTTGCAATACAAAATCGAAGCATTAGCAAAATAAGGTGCTCAGCTACGTGAAACAGGTCAGAAGCAGTACCTGTTATTGATGAATATAATTTACAATTATTGTAACATGAACAAAACTCACTTTTCTTTGGAAGTCTGTTTGTATTTCCATCTACCTTCAGGCTACGGGCACGAGAATGAAGGTGAAGGCTTATACTGGTTTTGGCTAGGGTAGAGCTAATTTTCTTCACAGTTGCTAGTATGGGACCATGTTTTGGATTTGTGCTGAAAATAGTGTTGATAACACACTGATGTTTCAGTTATTGCTGAGCAGTGCTTACACAGTCAAGGCCTTTTCTGCTCCTTGCACCACCTCACCAGCGAGTAGGTTGGAGATGCACAAGGCGGTGGGAGGGGACACAGCCGAGACAGATGACCTCAGCTAACCAAAGGGATATTCTGTGCCATACGGCACCATGCAAGGCAATAACACCGGGAATGAAGGTTGGGGGAGGGGCTGCTGCTCGGCAACTGGCTGGGCATCAGTCAGTTGGTGATGAGCAATTGTTTTCATTTGCATCAATTGTCTTTTTGGGGTTTTATTTTCCTTGTTCTCAGTTGTTTTTTCCCTTCCTTTTATTTTTAAGTATTAAACTGTTTTATCTTAACCCACGAGTTTCTTTCTTTTACCTTTCTGTTGTGGTTTAGCCCCTGTTCGCAACTAAGCACCACACAGCCGCTCGCTCACCCTCCCCCCGTGCTGGGTTGCGGGAGAGACTCGGAAGGGTAAAAGTAAGAAAACTCATGGGTTGAGATAAGAACAGTTTAATAATTGAAATAAAATAATAACAGTAATAGTAACAGTAAATAAAAGTTGTAATGAAAAAGAGAACAATGAGAGAGAGAAACAAAACCCAGGGAGGGAAAAAAACCCCCAACAAACAAGTGATGCAACTGCTCACCACCAACGGACCAACACCCAGCCAGCACCCAAGCAGCAATCGCTGCCCCCCGGCCAACTGCCCTCAGTTTATATACTGAGCGTGACATCATATGGTATGGAATAGCCCTTTGGCCAGTTTGGATCAACTACCTTGGCTGTGCCCCCCTCCCAGTTTCTTGTGCACCTGGCAGAGCATGGGAAGCTGAAACATGACTAGTGTCAGCACTACCTAGCAACAACTAAACCATCAGTGTTATCGGCATTATTCTCACACTAAATCCAAAACACAGCACTACACCAGCTACTAGGAAGAAAATTAACTCTATCCCAGCTGAAACCAGGACACCTTCCAATTCTCTTCCCCATCCCACTGAGGGGGAGTGAGCAAGTGGGTGTCTGGTGCTTAGCTGCCAGCTGGGGTTAAAACACAAGTCTGCAGTGTAAACCTGAAGTAAATTGCACCAGAGCACTTACATTAAATGGGATTTTGAAAGCAAAACAGACCCAAACCAAACCTCCCATTTAACAGAACATCCCACATCAATCCTGCCTGTGTGATCCAGCCCATCTCCTTGCAATGGCTTTGGTGCCAGCAGACCTCTTCTTTGAGCAGGGGTGGGGGATTGGGAGGGGGAGAAGGGAGAAAAGGGGAAGAGAAGGGGGGGAGCTTTTGCTGGGCTATGGCTTGCTAAAAAAAAAAAGTCCCAAGAAATTTAAGATATTCAAACTGATTTGATAGAGATGCTCAGCCTTCAGAACAGCCGAGGGGTATTAAAGCCAGACTGAGCAACAAAGAAAAAATTTTTCACCTTGCTATTTTTTTTAAAAGCTCATAACCTGCTTAGAATATTAATCAATTAATCACAGCATTAAGTAACTATTAAAATAATCTCTGCTGCTTTCATCAAGAGAAAAGGACCTCGTATTTCTTGCAAATACTTTGTCTAGCCAAACAACTTTAGTAGGAAAGCTAGGTGCGTGAAACGGACACTCTGTTATTTGATGAGGTTGACTAAAAGCTGATGAACTCCGTTCACAAGCATGCTGTAAGAGGTTTCCTTGTCCTTACCTCTCCTTGACGTCTTGTTTTCGGAGACGGACTGAAGAAATTGTGCAAGACAGAAATATCATTGCTGAAGAGAATATTTTCTTTCTCCAGGATATATTGCTTCAGCAGTGGAGATACCTCATCACCAAATAGAGCCTGGTTATCCTGCCAAATCTGGCGCTTCACCTCCACTGCACATGCTTTATACAAATCCTTATCAGCCATTACTAACTTCAGCTTCTTCTCAGGGACCTATGATCAACAGAGCAGTTACCAAAATGTAAAGCAGCTTACCTGCCTGACTGTTCAAGTAATAAGTAGCTGACTACAAAAGATATCTAAATCATAATCTCAGGCAGTCTGGTAACTTACAAAACAATGCAACTAAGCAAAAGCAAATACCACAGACTCATCTTTTCCCTTCCCTACAGTAACAGTAAGACAGTCTTAAGATACTTAACTTCTTCAACAACCAAATTATGTACCAAGTTTTTCCTTATTTCTTTCAAAGAGGATAAGACTTCCTTTAAACCTATGACACTAAGATTTGGAGTGATGTTTCAAAACTCAGTAGCTTACTGGGTTTTGCTGTAGTAGCAGTTTTGACTCTATTACCTTAAGCACAGTATGATGCTTTTACTAAGGCTACTCCTGGAGATTTTTGTTTCACAGATCTGAATCTCACTCCTGTCTACTTCCAGTTGCATTCTTCAAACCTTATTTTCCACTTACTGTAGATTTTTAAATCAGCTGTGGAAAAATTCACCTATTGGTGAACTTGACTACTTTTAGGAAGCTGCATGTATTGAATAAAATAGGGAAGTAGTTTTACCTGATTATGAAAATGTAAAATGCTTTTTGAATTAGTCTACTAAGTTATTACCAGGTACAAGAATGTAGTAAATCTTCAGTCAGTTCCTGAAACTGAACAACAAACTTGCAGAGGGTCTGCAGACAGAGCATGCAGCCCAGCCGACAGCACAGCTAAGAGAAGCTATACAACAGAGATGTAATGGAACAGGCTAACTGGTAGAGCGGTTTTACCTTGGGCAAGTGCTTCATGACACACATTACCACAGGCTGTATGGAAGGCATCTTGACCAGGGAAAAGCTCTTCTCTAGGAGATCTTCCAGCTTCTTATATCTGAAAACATGTAACAGCAAGAGACTAAGTACCATGTTCCAGTAAAGCACTAAAGTGGCTCCTCTCAAAGCCACTGGAACTTGATCCCCCAGGAACCTAACTCTCCTTTTCAATGTCACTTGTCCGCTGTAACCAATTTTCACACAAAATTCCCAGCTCACTCTGAATAACCAAGAAGACCGCCGACAAACCTCTCCTCAACTTTCCCTTCCAGTGCAATGGCAGAGACCCTCTCCAGCAGCTTCTCCCTCAACTCGTCGAAAACCGACTGGTGGAACTCCAGCCGGGGGGTGCCGTGCAGGTCCAGGAAGGGCAGGGCCGACTGCAGGGAGGGTAGGAGCACTCCATTTTCTGTCTGCCAACACAAACACCGGACAGGGACAGAGGTGGAGGGTTAGCCAGCTCCGCCAGCCAGCAAACGACAGCAAGGACTCCTAAAGACATGCTGGTTGAAAAATAAAAAATAATAAAAAAAGAAAAAACCCACAAAACACCGACCCCACTTCGGGCCTCCTCGTGCTCCCTACCACCGCACAGCCCCGACCCCTCATGGGCGACCCCTGCCAAGGGCCCCGGCGCACCCCAGCCGCCCGGGCACCTCCATGGCGACCCGCCCCACCTGGAACTGCTCGATGGCCTTCAGCGGCTCCGTGCAGTTGGTCAGCGTCTCCTTCAGGTCCTCGCCGTTGGCCACCCCCAGCTCCTGCAGCCCCGCGTACATGGCGGCCTGGCCGGGCCCCGCCGGGCCCGCTCCC